>PVHX01025347.1:0-22517 GCA_004024805.1 Geosciurus inauris | reverse complement strand
TCGGGAATTTTCGAGACTCGATTCCAAGTGGACAAAGTGAACTTTCAGTGAGTATGTTGTTAGAGTGGGGCCTCAGGTGGGTGGCGGGCGGTGTCCCAGGACCCAGCCTGGGGCTGGAGGGGCCTGAAGGAAGCCCAGCCCTTTCGGGTGAGTGTGGTGTGGGTGAGATTTGAGCTCCAGCAAGGGTTCAGATCCCGCTTTCCCCCCTTTCAAGTAGTGGCACAAAGTGTCCCCTGAAGGGAAGTGCCCTTCGCCTGGCCACAGGCCTGACTGGCCCTTCGACTGACGAGGACTGTGGGACTGAGACAGTGCCCTCTTTCTGTACCGCCCTGGGTTCCCCCCGGCTGTCCACGCACAGACTCCACAGAAGGAACCCGTCTTCTTCGTCCTGCCCCCTCGAGATGCGCCGTGGATCCTCCCTCCATGAAGACCTGCTCATCCCCACCCTGAGGCAGAGACCCTAGGCCCCCATTCTCCCACCCAGACCACCCCAACAGGCCTGGCCAGTCTTCTGCCTCGCCAGGTTGGACCAGGTCATTGTCCTGTCCGCCCAGCTCCACGGCCACTGTGCCTTTGCTTGTGCCGTCCTCCAAGCCCCGGCTGCTGCCCGGGCCAAGCACACCCAGCCACACCGGCTCCCTGGCATTTCTGCCGCATCTGCCATGCGGCTCAGCACCCGAGACGGGCCCCTGCCCCTTTCCCAGGTCACCTTCC
This sequence comes from Geosciurus inauris, assembly GCA_004024805.1. NCBI lineage: Eukaryota > Metazoa > Chordata > Mammalia > Rodentia > Sciuridae > Geosciurus > Geosciurus inauris. Next base: position 21,803 of record PVHX01025347.1, on the reverse strand, counting down.
GTGATGAGGCCCTCGCGCAGGAGGGCCTCCGGGGTGCCCAGTGCTCTCCCGAGGGCAGGGCGTGGGCACTACCCCTGCATTCCTTGAGAACCCAGCAGGACGCGGTCAGGCCGCACAGCCTGGATGAAACCGGGCTAGGCCCGTGCGGCCCACGTGGCCACCAGGTCCCCTCCCACTGCAGTAGGCTGCGGTGAGCAGGCTCTGCTCTGAGCTCAGTTTCATCAAGCTGAGGTGAAAAGCCTGTAGGACCCCGAGGCGCCTGCCCCGGCCACTGGCGCAGACTGCGGGGTCCTAAAGCCCATGCAGGGAGTGCAGAGCCACCATGCCTGAGGTCAGTCTGGACTGAATGCAGAAGGGGAGAGGCCTGCGTGGCTCAGAGAGATGTAGACACAGCTTGGAGGCAGGGAGCCTTCCTCCCTGGGCAGGCCCTTGGCAGGTACTCAGGCCCAGACGTGTGCGCAGGATGTGGTGCATCTGTTAGGCACCTGCTGTGTGCCCCTATACACTGCGGGTGGCTGGCTGTCTGACCCCTGCACTGTGCAGGGCCACAGAGGAGGGACTGAGGTGGACAGCTCCCAGCCCCTCCATGTGGCCCTGAGGAGGCAGAGGTGACGTTGTGAACAGGGACATGTCGACAGCAGAGGAGAAAGGTGGCACACCCCTTGTTCCCACTGTCCTGAACAGTCTCCCCCTTCTCCCCACAGCATGTTCGATGTCGGTGGCCAGAGGGACGAGAGAAGAAAATGGATCCAGTGTTTTAATGGTGATTTTCACGCTCCCTCAAAAACGGGGGTGGAGGGGCTGGGGTTGTGGCTCAGTGGTAGAGCACTTGCCTCGCATGCATGGGGCACTGGGTTCAATCCTCAGCACCACATATAATAAATAACAATATTGTGTCCATCTGCAACTAAAAAAATATTAAAAAAAAAAAAAACAGGGGTGGAGGGCCAACTCAGCAAGCCCCCAGTCTGACTACTTTTGAGTCAAATACTCTCTCACCTACCTAGAATGCAAGCTACAGCATTTTTTATTTTATTTTATTTTATTTTTTGGTACTGGGGATTGAACTCAGGGGTGCTTAACCACTGAGCCACATCCCCAGCCCCAGCCCTTGTTATATTTTATTTAGAGACAGGGCCTCACTGAGTTGCTTAGGATCTCGCTAAGTTGCTGAGGCTGAGCTTTGAACTTGCAATCCTCCTGCCTCAGCCTCCGCAGTCTCTGGGATTACAGGCATAATGATTACACGCTGGCCAAACTGCAGCATTTTATAGAAGATTGTTGTGCTTCTTCCTGAAGCACAAGTCTCATAAACAAAGAATTTAAGCATCCCAAATGTACCTCTGTCTTGGGGCGGGCCCCGTGTGGTGTGCGCTAGCACCAGTCAGACACCCCCTGCACGCCCAGGTCCTTCCAGTCACTGACCGGTGGTGCCCCTGGCCTGGGCAGCTGTCGGGCACGTGCTGGACCCCAACCCACGATCGTGTCTGCCTGACCTCGGGCTCCCCTTCCCCTCTCTCCCCTGTAGATGTCACGGCCATCATCTATGTGGCAGCCTGCAGCAGCTACAACATGGTGATCCGGGAGGACAACAATACCAACAGGCTGCGCGAGTCCCTGGACCTGTTTGAAAGCATCTGGAACAACAGGTCGCACAGGATCCATGCAGTCGCACCTGGACTGAGAACACTCCATGTGCTCCCCCAGTGACAGTTCTGTCCCACTGACAGACCTAAGCCACACCAAGGGTCTCCCTCACCCTGGCACGGATGCCCATACTCCAGATGAGGGGAACGTGCTTGGTCAGGAAGCCGCAGGCCTCTTTTGAATGCCTATTACATCTGGGGTTCAAAATTGGTTTTGTTCAATGCTTAAAATTTAGGAACCCAGTTTAGAACATTTGCTGGTAACTTGCAGGGCGTGGTGACCGTGGTCTCAGTGGCTTAGGAGGAGGATGGCAAGTGTGAGGCCAGGCTCAGCAACTTAGCAAGACCCTGTCTCAAAATAAACAATAAAAAGGGCTAGGAGTGTGGCTTCGTGGTAGAGCACCCCTGGGTTCAATCCTCATTAGAAAAAAAGAAAGAAAGAAAAAAGAAAAATAAAAGCACCCAAGGGTAACTTGGTGGTCTCTAAGAAGCCTGGCATCTCAGAACCACAGCAGAGGCCAGGCTGCCAAGTGGCCTAAGTGATCATGGCCAGAGCAAAGCCAGCACACGGGTACAGTGCTTACCCATGTGCCATGGAGATGTCACCAAGGAACACAGGGAATATAAGTTAGCCCTGCAGAAGGCTGGGATTATCGGAAAAGTATCTATCAAGTGTTCAACACCATCCTCATTAACACTGTTAATGGGAAAGAAATGGGGCCAGGAAATGCAAACTCTACAGAACGCTCTGGAGTCCTGTAAGTTTATGCAGGGTTCATCCCTGGGAGAAAGGACACAATGTTGCAGCATGAAAACAAAGGCTTAAACGTGCCACCTGGGCTCGGAGCCAGCAGGCACAGGCCAGGGTCCTAGGTGCCACCCTCAACACCCTAAAACATAAAACTAAATTATTTTGAAAAAATGTTCTTATTTTATAAATATATATGTGACATGTATTTAGAAGAAAAAGCCTGGGTGTAAAAAATATAATAGAGGAAAAGCCTAGGTGTAAAAACGTAATGATTTGAATAGTAATTTTCTCTGGTATAAATACATTTCACTTTTTTCTACGTATCTTTCTATAATTTAAGATGATAAATTATTATCTTAAATTAAGGTTAATCTTAAGATAATAGAAAAATACTATCAAAATAACCTTTTTTAAAATATATATACACTTTTTAGTTGTAGATGGACACAATACCTTTGTTTATTTTATGCGGTGCTGAGGATCAAACCCAGTGCCTCACACATGTGAGGCAAGCGCTTAACTGCTGAGCCCCAGCCCCAGCCCCTCGAAATAACCTTTTTACAAAGATTATGTACTGTATAACTAAAAGAAGCCATTAAGCTATTTCCATTTGTGGGGGAAGTGGTTTCGGTGTTCTGTTTGCTTTTGTGGTGCTGGGGACCCAGCTTTGTCACTGAGCAGCATCCCCAGACCTTTCAAAAATTTTTTTAATTCCAACATAGGTCTAGACAAATAGCTGAGGCTGGCTTCAAATTTGGAATCCTCAGGCCTCAGCCTCCCAAGTAGCGGGGATTCTGGGTGTGCACCACCATGCCTGGCTTGTGCTTTTAATTCATGAGATTCCTGTGGACTGTCCAGTCGACCTGGAAGTAATGGTTTCAAGGGCCTTGCTGATTCTCTGCTTTACTAGACGCTTTTGAGCCAGTTCTCAACTCCTGTTTCATGGAGCGCGAGAACAGAGACCTCCTGGACGTCACCATCCCGCACTGAGCTTGTCTTAGAGGTGCAGGGAGCCTAGATCTGATGAATGTCACTGGCCACAGAAAGGACCCTGGAACTGCGCAGGGAGGCTGGACATGGAGGAGGAGACCCAAGGAGGGGCAGATCAGGCTCCGCCTCTCAGCTAATGAGTCATGTGCTATTTTGTTGTTGCTGTTATTAACGATTCTTCCAGTGTGGGTTTTCTGACCCTTTATTAGTAAATTACACCACAAAATCCAACCGTACCTATTTCATGAATGAATCTTGGCTTTGGTACCCACAAGTTAGTGTCTCCAGTGAGGCTGAATTAGAAAATGCTGAGCTGCTGAATTAACTGCCAGTATTTATCATTCCTTACGATGGAATGGGGATACAATTCTAGATCCTGAACACTATCAGGCCATCCCACCGACTCGGGGGGCTGAGGCAGAAGGATTGCAAGTTCCAGGCCAGCCTGGGCAACTTAACAAGACCCTGGCTCAAAATAAAAGATGAAAGGGACTGGGCATGTGGCCTAGTGGTAAAGTGCCCCAGGGTTCAGTCCCCAGTACCAAAAAGATTAAGAAGTAAATAAAAAGAACGAATGCTGCATGTTCCCAGCAAGATGACAGTGCCCCAGCCCTGCTCGTTGGTACCTAATGCTGGGGATGAACCCAGGGCCTGGCCCATGCAGGCGAGTGTTCTCCCTCTGAGCGACAGAGCCCAGCGCCCCTCAGTCACAGGTGCCTCCCACACAGCACATGCGAAGTCGGTTCTTCCCTCCGCAGGTGGTTGCGGACCATCTCCATCATCCTGTTCCTCAACAAGCAGGACATGCTGGCAGAGAAAGTCTTAGCAGGGAAATCGAAGATCGAGGACTATTTCCCAGAATACGCGAACTACACTGTTCCTGAAGACGGTGAGTCTCAAACACGGTTTCCGTGACTGAGGAGTAGAGTGCCCTCTCTCCAGTCCTGTGATCCACACATCCGATGAATCTGAGCCCTGCAGGGCCACATCAGGCCTCCTGTAGCGCCCCATCAGCACCCCTTACCAAGGTGCGGGGACTGCAGGACTTTGGAACATTTGCACATCCACGAGGAGACGTCCTGGAGATGGGCCCCGGTCTGACCGTGAAACCCATCATTTCGTGTCCACCTCACACCGTGGCCTAAGGTGAGATGAGGCCATGGTCTGGCTCTTCCTGCCACAGAGGTCAGATGTGTGAGACACCACTGATACCATGCTGGTGCTCAAAGAGCTTCAGACGTGGGGGCATCTCAGGTCTTTTACTTGTGGATTGGGACGTCGACCTGCATTACAATGTCTGGCTCGGGAGTCCACCTGTAAATGGTTCACACTCCTGTGCAGCGCAGGAAAGGGCTGTGGGCAGAGGTGCAGCCTGTCATCCCAGCAGCTCAGGAGGCTGAGGCAGGAGGATCATGAGTTCAAAGCCAGCCTCAGCAACGGTGAGGCGCTAAGCAACTCAGTGAGACCCTGTGTCTAAATAAAATACAAAAGAGAGCTGGGGATGTGGCTCAGTGGTTCAGTGCCCCTGGGTTCAATCCCTGGTCCTCCCAGCCCTGCCAAAAAAAGAAACGGCCGTTGGGGGTGTGACTGTGTCACTAAGTTCTGCCCTCAGCCACCCTTGGAATCTGTGTGGCGGGGAGCCTTCCTCCACCCTCCAGTGAGCTCAGGCGGTGCTTCCTGTTATTTTCCTATGGAACGTGAGGCCCACAGAGCTGGCACAACCATTGAAGGGCACACACAGGCCTGCATGGGCAGGGCAGTCCTTGAAGCCCTGTCCCCACCAGCTCGGCCAGCCCCTGTGCTGCCTCTGGCTATGCCCCGTGAGTTCCCCTGGGGAGACCATCCATCCGCCTGAGCGGGCAGGGCTGAGCCTCAAGGCAGAAGGTCACCAGGAAGGGCTGGTGACCGTCCACTCCCTGTGCTGCAGTCTCAGCAGGCACCCGGCCCCCTGCAGGCTTGAAGGGTGATTTGTCACCGGCAAAATGACATCATTTCTCAACATTTGAACCCCAAACTAGATAAAGGAAAGGGCCAAATGAAAGGACCCTCCTAGAAACCTGCTAAGGTTTGGGGAATTTGTTATCATCAGTGAAGAGGGGAAAGAATTTGGAGTTTGGAATTAAACTTTCCTGCTCTGCATGTTCAATTTTCTCTTCCCCATAGCGGGAGAGCCCTGCCTGGCATAGTCAGGGCAAGATCCTGAGCCACACTGGATGTCTGCTCTGCCTCCCCAGGCCCTCCTTCCTCAGGAAGCACGAGGAAGGCGCCCCAGGCCTCTCTGAGCTCAGGTCACAGGCACCTCCCGCTGACATTCATCCTCTCCCTGCTGAACTTTCAGCAGGCCCTGCGTCCAGGACTAGGCCGCCTGCCTTGGGATCCACCAGAGCAGCCTCCAGCCCCTGACCTCCCCGGTCTGGGAGGTGACCAAGCTCTGTGAAGCCACCTCCAAATCAACTTCTTCCTTCTTTCCCCGCTCAGGGCCTTGGTCCTGGTCCTCATTCCCCTTGTCTCAGAGACTGCCAGAGCTTGCTCCTTGTATCTTTCCAGAACATTCTCTGAACTTCTGCCAAGCCATCTTCCTGTAACCCAACCATATCCCACTTTCGCTCCCCATAAGGGGCACCATGGCCACTGGCTTAACTGCGCTGCAAGCCAAGGCCAACCTGCCCCAGCCAGGGGATGGGCAAGGGTCCAGGCCAGTGGCTCAGGCCTGGGTTGCTGGCTATGTCGCTGGGCCCAGTGACTGACCCCTGGGTACCACATCATGTCCCTCTGGGCCTCCCAGGGCACCCCTCTCTCCCTGGCGTTGGTGCACTTGCTGGTGACCTGGCTCACTGTCACCTCTGTGGGCCTCAACTGTGACTTAGTAATGGAAAGGGACAGTGTGAGCAGGTGCCGTGTGCACCAAGTGAGGACCAAGCTGAAAAGACCTCATTCTGGGTGACTCCACTGTCCAAAGTCTGGAACACACAGACCAGTCCATGGTGGCAGAACTCACCAGTGGGCGCCTGGGAATGGGAGGAGTGCGGTCGCAGAGGACCAGGGCGCCTGGGAACCGGAGGACGCCTCGCGTTGGTCAGAGCTGGATCACGGGGCGTGTCCATGTCAGGACTCCCCAGGTTGTGCGTGTGACGCAGTGTGGTCTAGTGCCGTGCCGGAGGAGGCAGTGCCCATTCCCACCAGGCACACGAGAGTCCCAGGTGTAGAGAGGTTTCGTTTGGCCTGCGGTTCTGCAGGTGACCCCGGGCCTGCTGCTGCTGGACGCACTGCACCCCAGCGCCTGGAGGGGCACACGTGGACGCTCTCCCCTGAGGAAGGACGGGGCCTGCCCAGCCTCCCTCCAGAGGCGGGCCTAAGGGGCCTGCTGGGCCTGAAGCCCCCACCCCACTGCCAAGAGGTGGCCAAGTCAGAGAAGGCAAATGGGGAGAGCACCTGGGTGTGCGCAGCCTGAGTGGCGGGAGAAGGGATGTCCTGGGGTCCAGAAACAGCGGGCCAGGCCCAGGACCTCGGGCTGTCTCGAGAGGACCCCAGCCAGAAGGCCCGCGGGAGCCGACCTCCCCAGGCTCCTAAGAGCAAGGCTGACTGCGGCCAGCACCAGCAGGCCAGGGCCGGCCCCAGCCCAGATGGCCATCAGGTTGTGCAGGCAGAGCCGGCTCTGGAGCTGCTGGTCGGCATTCACTGAGGTGTTTCCCTGTTATCTGAGTAAAGTAGCCACCTCCCTCAGCCTGTCTTGGTCCGTTTTGGTTGCTGTAATAAAATACCTGAGGCTGGGTGGCTTTTAAACATCAGGAGTTTCTTGTTCTCAGTCTGGAGGCTGATGTCCAGAAGTCCAGCAGATGTGGGGTCTCTGCTTCATAGATGGATTCTCTGACTGCATCCTCACACGGCGGAAGGTGTGCACAACCTCCCTGGGTCTCCCATGAGGGCACTAGTCCCCCTGTGAGGGCTGAGCCCTCCTGACCTAATGGCCTTCCAAAGGCCCCAGCTCTTAGTTCTATGGCATTGGGGATTAGACTTCAACACAAGAACTCAGGAGGGACACACCCTTTCAGACCACAGCACTGCCAAAGAAAAGGCTTATCAGAGGCACAGGTGCCAAATTTAAATGCTTTGGGAGAAAAAGGAAATGAAGCTTCCCTTGGCATGTCTAGCTGGCCATGCAGGTGTTCTAACGCTGCGGCTGTGAGGCACCTTCGTGGTTCCTTTTTTGCTTCTGTATACTATCTCTTTCACGTCACTTAAATAAAGTTCCATTTTTAATTTCCACAGCAACACCCGATGCAGGAGAAGACCCCAAAGTCACAAGAGCCAAGTTCTTTATCCGGGACTTATTTTTGGTAAGCAGTTTTTCTAAGTTATATTATTCCTTATAATTCACAAATTTATTAGCCTTCCATGATCTGAGTCTTCCCAAAAATTACGACCATGAGAGGAGGTATGCTACTTTCCTTTTGTGACTACACACACTGAGAGTCAGAGAGGTTAGATTTCTCACCAGAGTAGCACAGCTTTCAAACATGGCACCTTGGGGAACAGCACTCAGGGGCCAGACTTCATTCACCGGTGCTTTCTGAGGAGGACAGAGCCCCTCAGTGAGTCTGCAATAGCTCTTATACTTTGGTACCGCACTTCCTGCACCCAGAAGCAGTAACAGGGTGAAATTTAACATAAAAATGGACCTGCTCAAATTTAGATCTTTTTTCTTCATCTTCAACTCCTTGTTTTGAGATCATTCTAACCTTACATAAAACATGAAAAAATGTGCAAACAACTCCCATCTAGTCTATGCAAACTGACCCCAGATTGGTAACATTTTTGCCATGTTTGCTGTTGCTATGTGTGTATGTATACATGTTTTTCTCTTGAATAACCTACAGCTGGCTGTGAGCTTTCTCTGGCTTGGAACTAGTAACTCACAGGGCATGCCAAGGGCACGTTCCTGGCGAGACTCCAGGTGTACTTGACAGGCGCAATGGACCTTGTCTCCCGGACAAGTCAGGATCTTAGCCCAGCCAGCCTGGGAGTGGCCCACGGTTCAGACACTCCTGCCTGCCCCCTTCCCACCACACCTGAGGGCAAGTTCCTCTTGAATCCTGTACTGATTTAGAAAGTAATGATGATGTGAAATCAGTCCCCAGAGAGAAACAAGAGTTCTCCAGGAGGTGAACAGGGTGGATTAGGAAATCGTCTGCAAATAAATAAATCTGGAGCTGCTGCTGCTCTGAACACATGGCAGGTGTTTCTCTGGTCAGACACCCAGAGCTGCTCCACGCTGGTGCACACTGGAAATTTCAGCTTCTAGCAGGTTCTTTTCTTGAGGAGCACCTTGTAAGACCTCAAAATATAAAGACACATTAGAAAGTGCTCCATGAAAGGCTATTCCAATCAGAACTAAAAGTTTTAAGTATGAAAATATTGGGCACTGAGATGAAAGTTATAAAAGCCAGGCAGGGTGGTGCACACATGGAGTTCAGCTACTTTGGAGGCTGAGGCAGGAGTAGGGCAAGTTCAAGGCCAGCCTCAGCAACTTAGTGAGACCCTGTCTCAAAATTTAAAAAAACATTTTAAATGGTGGGGAGGTGATGCTCAGGGGCAGAGCACTTGCCTAGCATGCACCAGCCTAGCAGGCCCTGTGTTCAATCCCCAGTGCCATAAACAACAACTATGCCCTCCCCCAAATAAGTGGGCACTCAGACCTTGCCTGGACAAACCTTTGCTTCCCTGAAAAGGAACCAGACCTGCTATTCAGAAGAAACAAAGGTACATGGAGATGTTCACTAAGGTCTGAGTCAGGGGGTTGCCTGGACAGCGAGAGCCTCATTCTGACATGGTGTCTGCGACTCCAGGCTCAGAAAGCTGCTGGCCAGGTGCAGACAGTTGTTCAGAGTGTTGAATCTGAACGGGAGCTAATCTGGTCAGATTCCCAGCAACTCTGGCAACTCAAGGCCCCAGGGAGACAGAGATACTACTTGGAAAGGGAGGTCAAAGGGGAGGACCTTACTCTGGGAGGGGAGAAGGTGAGTTTGGGCAGAGAAGCAAGGGGCTTAGTGGCAGGAAGTCCACTTTGAGAGCAGGCCACGTGCCCATGAGCACCCTCCTTAGATGCACGGTACAGTCGTTGCATAGGGAGGTTACTGACCACCAGGCTCTGTCTCAGACAAGGCCCTTCCTCCCATAGGGTCAGCTGGAACCATCTCCACAGGCAGGAACTTAAGAGCTGGGAGAGGCAGGTGTCAACCCCCAGGGTCCTGCCCGTCACTGGGAACAATCCTGTCCCTCAGAAGGAAACCAGCTGCAAGCCCCAAGCCAGAGCTGGGCTGGCCTCCCAACAGTCCGGCTAAGATGGCAGCTGTGGGGTGGACAGCTGCATCCTGGCACCCCAGCACCGTGGCAGTCTAGGCTCCTAGGCTGTCTGCTGGTGCTTTACCAGCTCCCGGAGACTTCCTTCACCCTGACCACCATCTCCTATGGGAGGGCCCCAGGCATGCAGAGTGGGGGACTGCCAGCTTCTCCTTGACCAGTGGTCACTATCATGTTTAATGAAAGCCAGTGAACAAGGCAGGTGTGCTGAGGTGAACTGTTTGAAGTTTGCAGATTGCAACAACCCTTGTCATGACTGCATACCCCAGTTTTTTATTGCCCAGGGACAGGGACAAGCTAGACTGATGTTAGAGAAGAAAGCCTACCTTTGATTCATCCTCTGCACACCTACCCTGTGTGTGCCAAATATCTCACCTGGAGCTTTAGAGTACAAAAGATATATGACCCGCCAGACGCAGTGGTGCACACCTGTAATCCCAGTGAGTCAGGAGATTGAGGCAGGTGGATGGCATGTTGGAGGCCAGCCTCGGCAACTCAGGCAGACCCTGTCTCAAAGTAAAAATGTTTAAAAGGCTGAGGATGTGGCTGGGAGGCAGATGCTCCGGGATTCCATCCCCAGTGCCACCCACATGCACACAGAGACACAAACGCGTATAACTTCCTTGGTTTGTTGTTCACAAGTTTAAAAAGCAGACAGAGGCAGGGGTGCAGCTCGCTGGTAAAGCACGTGTTCCACTCCCAGCACACGTGAGACAGGCCTCCAAGGAGCCTGGCTTTTGCTGCAGTGAAGTCCAGCTGCCCTTCGCCCCCGTCTCAGGGCCTGAAGATCCTTTCATCAGGCAGGGGAGGGGGCAGGAGGGGCAGGAGGCGCAGGGATTCCTGAGGAGGCCTGAGCGCTCCACGACCCGCCTGGGCCGCCAGGGCCGCCGTGACCCAGCGCCACGCCGGGCGGAGCCGCCGCTGTCCGCACACTGCGGAGGCCTGTGCCTGGCTTGCAGCCGCCCAGCTGCCCTTGTCTTCTTCCTGGGTCTGGACCCTGGTCTCTTCTGCGAGCACAGCAGCTGTGCTGCCTTAAGCCCTCCCTGAGGACCTGGTTTCGTCTTAGTCATCTCACTAAAGGCCCGGTCTCCACATGTCACACCCGCCCGAGGAACAGGGGTGACCTCAGGCCCCAGCCTGGCTCTCCTTCCTGACCCTCGGGGCTTCCCAGTGCGGGAGCCTGTCGGGACTGCCTGCCTCCTCACGACCCGGGGCTGTGACCCCCATTCCCCAAGGTACTGACAACAGGCCGCTGTTCTGCAGACTGCCAGGGGACCTTCCACTGCTAGCCCAGGGACACCCCTCAGCAAGTGCCGAAGAGGACCTGTGCGCAGGAGTCAGTGTGACCGATGAGCGGCCCACTGCAGGGCCGGCGGTCACCACACTGAACGAGTGTGTGAAAGCCAGGCAGGTGGGAGGTCCCTCGGTGCATCTGCTAGCAGTCGGCCGGGCTACTGTGCTGACAGCACAGAGGACTGGCCTTGCCGACGCCGCTCCCCACGGCGCGCTCAGGTGCTCACTTCTGGAAGCCTTGGCCTGCCTCCTCCCGAGGCTGGCCTCCACCCGCGCTGTCTCTGCAGCTCAGCACGGATCACCTGTGGGTGGAGGTAAGCCTGAGCTCGTCCAGGTCGGGCCAGGCTCGGGGCCAGGGCGCTGCTCCCGCGGGTGCTCCGGAGGAGACGCGGTCCTGGGCCCCCGCCTGAGTGCGCCCCGGGCCCTCAGCACTGCCTCCTTCCTGCAGAGGATCAGCACGGCCACCGGGGACGGCAAGCACTACTGCTACCCGCACTTCACCTGCGCCGTGGACACCGAGAACATCCGCAGGGTCTTCAACGACTGCCGGGACATCATCCAGCGGATGCACCTCAAGCAGTACGAACTCTTGTGAGGCCCGCCCGCCCCGCCGCCCCTTCCCCGCCTCCCCTCGAGCAGCAGGACGCGCTCCTCCGCCCACGCCTGGTAGGGTGCAGTGTCTCGTGCCCCTGGCTGCTGTCCGTCCTGCCCGGGGCCGCCCCACCAGGCCCGGTTCTAGCTCGGCCTTCACTGAGCACAGCCTCCACCCAGACTGGCCGCTGCAGAACCGCCCACTCCCTGGCGAGCCTGCAGGGACCCTCTCTGGGTGGGGACCCCGTCACACGTGTGCATTGACTCACCGAGAGCCCGGTAGATAGATGGGGGAAGTGCTTTTTTCCTTCTTCAAGTTATTAAGCATGATTGCAAAAGCAAATGCCAAGTGCCCTGAGCCAGTGCCCTGATTTTCCCGTGAGGAAGGCCGACAGGTGGTGGCCCAAGGCTTGGAGGAGACCCTGAGCAGCCACTTTTTTTTTTTGGCAGTACTAGAGATTGATTCAATCCTGGGGTGCTCTATCACTGAGCTACACCCCAAGCCCTCTTTATTTTTTATTCTGAGACAGGGTCTCACTAAGTTGCTGAGGCTAGCCTTGAACTTGCGATCCTCCTACCCTGGCCTCCTGAGTAGCTGGGCGCCATCACACCCAGCCGAGAAACCCTTTTCCTTCTCGCTCACTCTTGCTGCCAGCCTGCGGCACCCGAACCAGAGCTCCTCTGAGCCTCTTCCATTTGGGCGGGATACCTGCCACATTCACTATTGGAAAACATGTCCTGTGTGAAAAAACATCCTTTTCACTTTCACTATATTTGGGCAGAATCTTCTTTCATATATTCATTGTTGGTTTAATACAGTGTACAGACCACAAAATGTAACATTCTTTTGTATCACTACTAAACAAAAATCCTTGTAGATTTTTGTGCCTTGGATGAGGGCTGTCCCTGTAAGGAATGTGTTTACTGTGCTCAGCAGCCTGATGTCATTGTGACCCGCTGCTTACTTCATGAAAGGGAGCGAGTGGGACCTGCAGCCTTTGTGACATTCCCATCAGGCTGCAGCTCTGTAAGATGCCCGAGTGCAGGACAGTGTGGCTCATACGCATGTCATCTTCACCAACACTGTCCCGATACTCCTCGGCCACGTGCTGTGCCTCTCTGAGTCTCAGCCGCAAAGCTCTGGACTCCCTTCCAGGGCACAGATCACATCCCATCTGTCCGAGAGCCAGGGATTTATTTTCTTCCCGTTCAACGTTTCTTGATTACCTTGCTAGTTGAAGACTCCCAATTCCCCAGGTAGGAACAGGACAACCATCCCCATAGCTGAAGCTCTGGACATAGACTCCACCCAGCGAGTAAACAAGTAACAAAAGAAAAGCAAAGTGGTGTCTGTGTTTGCATCTGGCTGAGGAGGAAAAGGGTAGCATCTTCATTTGTCTTTTGAAGAAGAAACATAAAATCTTTTTTTAAATTGTTTTTATTTGCAATGCTGGGGATGAAGCCAGGACCTGGTCATTCCTGGCAAGTGCTCTGAGCTCCGCCCCACCCCACAGAACTGTATGTGAAGTAGGAAGGCAGAATGTCTGGCTGTTTCTCACCTGGAGCCGTGGTGCACACCTGTAATCCCAGCACTTAGGGAGGCTGAGACAGGAGAATCATGAGTTCAAAGCCAGCCTCAGCAATGGCGAGGTGCTAAGCAACTCAGTGAGACCCTGTCTCTACATAAAACACAAAATAGGGCTGAGGATGTGGCTCAGTGTCGAGTGCCCCTGAGTTCAATCCCCTGTAACCAAAAAAAAAAAAAAAAAAAAAAAAGACTGTTTGGCTGTTTCTCCCAGTGCGAGGTCTTTAAATGCAGCCTCTGAAGCTGTGGTCCAGCGAGACCCTAGGAAGGACCGTTGCTGCAGGAGTGGCGCTTGCGTTCCATCTGCAGCCACAGGTCTGGGGTGGTTTTCTTAGGCCTAACAATCCGTAAAAATGTGCAGAACTGAATGTTCAACAGTACAGATCCAGAGAAGTGACGGCCTCTTAGTGCCTCACTTCCCTTTCAGTCTTTAATACTGTAAAGCTCCCTGCAGATGAGCACTCTGTGATCCTGTACGAATCCGTCCAATTCAGATGTCACTTTCCAGGGAAAGATGACAACTCCCCAACAGTCGGGCGTTGCACCCGTGGTCCGTCTCATCACCCCGCCTCCCCACCGCCCCACGGTTGCCTAAAACCCAGCTGAAGTGAGACACAAAATGGAAATGGTTTTCAGGTCCCCTTCCACTTTCAGAGTAAGAGGAAGAAAACTGAAGAGACACACGTGCACCAAAAAAACTAAGTTGTATACTGTCGTCTTCGTTATTCCTCCCCTAACAATTCCCCTAATTTAGGAACTGGATGGCGCGGGTGTAGCTCAGGGTGCAGTCCCCAGCACCACCACAAACAGAAAATAGAAGTTGGATTAAAAAACAGAGCCAGACTCTTAGGAAACAAAAACAAAAAGAATACAGTACATCTGACTTGAAATTACTGGTATATTTATTTTAGATACTAACAGCCATACATCACCACTCCTTTACTTTCAACTTTAGATCATTAACAGGCATTAAATTCAGATAAAACACAGTCATCTAGAGAGAAAATTCACACTTACCTAAAAATCTGATTCCACTAGTTTCATACAGAAGTAGAAAAGGCTGTGACCAACGTGTCCCCACACTGCATCTGTAGTTTTAGTGCAGGCTTCATAGGATGTAGGAATTTGAGAGCCACTTCACAGAGGGACAGAAGCCACCTAGTGTGCCTGTGGCCGAGTCAGCCAGGGCGTGCACCTGGGGGGCAGGGCGGCTATGCCTGCGAGGGGCGCGTGGGCAGCAGCTCGCGCTCTACACGTACATTTGATGAAGCACACTTGTTGTGGAGTACGTGTTCCATTTTTATAGCATGAGAACAATCAGCTATTTATTCTGCAGTCACGTCAGAGATTCAGATTGTCCCTGCCCATGTTCGGCCTGGCTCGTGTGGGCACATGACGAGCTCTGCTGAGCACCCCGTCTCTGGCTTGGTGTTTACCACGGGATGCAGAGGCCACGGGTCTTCACCTGGTCCTGTGTGTTCTGAGCAGGGTCCAGACAGACAGAAAAGGGGAGGCTAAGAGCTCCACGCGGGTGACGGTGAGGACCACGAGGAGCCCAGCGGCTGCGCAGTAGGTGCTCAGAACCGTGCCCTCCAGAGGGAGGAAGCACTTGCCGAGGGCGTGCTCTCTGGGCGTGAGGCTGCCCTGGAAAAGAAAGGCAAAGGCACTTCTCTCGCAGAGGCCCAGCACAGCAGCCCGACAGCACCCAAGACCGAGACCAGGGCCTTCAGCCAACTGCCCGCCGCCCACCCACACAGGCACTGGCAAGAGGAGGTGCGTTCAAACCGCCCTGCCACAGCGGGCTCCCACCAGAGTGGCAGGCGCCCGACAGGTTCAGAGAGTGTCAGAGACTGGGGAGCAACGGTCAGCGAGGAGCAGGTGTGTGGGGTGTTTTCGTGCCAGTCGATACCCCCACACACGTGCCCACACCTGTCCACAGGCTTCTGTTTCTGCGGTGCTGGGGTGGAAGGCAGGGCCTTGTCCTGCCAGGCCAGTGCTCTGCCCTGAGTCACATCCCTGCCCCACAGGCTTCTTGTAGTCAGAGCAGAATGTGGACAACAGTGGAGAACCCTGTCATTCAGTGCCAATCTGAAAACTTGAGGGTCCCTCACCTTTCCATGAAGTAAAGCACCTGCCACAAAAGCATCTGTGAGCTGGATGCAGGAACCCATGACCCAAAGCAGGGCGTGGCCGTGTCCAGCGGTCACTGATGGACCAGAGGCTGCAGCACTGTGTGCAGGGGCAGATGGGTGCGCTTGTGGAATGAGATGGCTGAGTGTAGTGGTAAGTGACACGGTCCTGCCTCCTCAGAAACTGAGACACACCGAGTGTGATGGGAGGGTACACTGCCCTCCGCGCAGGCAAAGCAACCCCAGAGGTGCTGCTCGCGGTCAGCACCCCAGGAGCCAGGCTCTGGTGTCTGTTCCCAGGCAGGTGTTGGGACGGACAGTGACTCAAACCAAATGTGGGGGGCTCGGTGACTTCTGGCTTTTGTACAGACTGCAGCATTAAGTAGCTGACTCCTGTGTTGACTCAGATACCTGTGACAGCTCTCAGAGAAAATAAACGTTCACGTTACCATGATGAAGCTGGGGTTGTTTCTGTTCCGCCAACTGAAAGACGGGATGCTGATCTCGGGGATCGTCCCGCGGTGCAGCACCTCACAGGCGCTGTGCGTGTGGCCGCTCAGGATCAGGCGAGGCCGGAACCACCACAGCAGCTGGGCCCAGGGGACACAGGCAGACAGTTAGCGCTGACCCCCAGGGACCCTGGCCACCTGCACGGGGCTGGATACCTAATCACTGCGGAGGACCAGCTGTTTCCCCTCCAAAAATAAGCTTATTTATAAAAAGTAAGGCTTCTTTATACCCAGCCTCCTAGCCTCTACTCTTCCCATCCCAGATTTTTTTTTAAATATTTATTTGTTTTAGTTGTAGGTGGACAGAATATCTTTATTTTATTTTTATGTGGTGCTGAGGATCGAACCCAGTGACTCACGCATGCTAGGCAAGCACGCTACCACTGCACCATAACCCCAGCCCCCATCCCAGATTTTATATATATTTTATTTTTATAAACATTTTTGTAAATTTATTTCATATATTCCATATATTTATATTTTAAATAGAAGTTTATTTTTAAGTATAAATACATGAATATTGTATTTACATTTTACTATATATAAATGCTATCTATGTCATATTTGCTATATATACTTATGAAAGTGCATTTTTAATCAAAACCCTAAAGTTCTGCCTCTGAAGTGCCCTTTACACTCTCGAATCCACTAAAGTTGACGAGAAACTCTAAGTGCCAGCAACAGCCGAGAGTTACCACGCTACTGACTGCAGGGGAGGAAACGAAGGAAGCTCCAGGCAAAGGAAAGCCAAGCAACTGAGTCTGAGCGGGTGCCACCCCGTCCTGCAGGGGCCACCGAGGTCCTGGGCGCCTCCCGCCCAACGCGCTGCACAGTGCAGGGCAGGAGAGGGTGGCCCTGGCGCACCTTCTGGGAGGCCTCCCGAGAAAGCACGTCGTATTTCTCCTGGAAAGGGATGTTCCTCTCCTCCGGAGGGGCCGCATCTTCCCCAGAGCAGTTGGCATCGCTGGCGCGGTAGAGCGGGTAGTGCTGCCAGGATCCAAGGAGGAGATGGACGGAACTTCAGGGACGCCCGGGTGGCTTTGCCCAACCCGGCCCCCACCAACCCAGCTCACCTGCAGGAGGATGGGGGCGGATGCGGGGAGCCACTGCCCACCTGCACACTGGCTGGAGCCTGGCACCTGCTGGCCAGAGGTCCACCATAACCCAGTGTACCTGGGCAATGGGAGGAAGGGGAGGGGAGCCCCGCGGCAGGAGCACAGGCCTGTGCCCGCGACCTCTCCTACCTCTCGGGAGCAATTCAGTTTGCGAGAGACTTCAATGAGTTCAGCCTCTACTTCAGAGCAGATGCCACAGCTGTCCCCCTCCAGTGCTATGCTGTTGACCATCACAAAACTGAGGCAGACAGGGTGGGCAGGTCAGGCCACCGTGGCACAGGCCTGAGCTCCTCTTCCCTTCCTCGCTGGGAGGTAACACTGAGCACCATGGTGGGAAGAAACCAACCCAGGCCGGATTCCTGTTCCAGCCAGGCTGTGTGTGGCATTCCTGGGAGTTGCACCCAAGATACAGTGAAAGCATTCTTAACCCTAATCTGGTAGGAAATCCCAGATGACAGCAGCTCTGGGCTCAGGCTGCCTGTCCGCTTGACATCTAGCCAGAAACGCGTGTCCTTGGGTAAGTTACTTAGCCTCTCTGTGCCTCATCTATCAAGGTGGGGTCAGAATAGCAAGTTGGAAAGATCAAAGGCATAACGGGGTGCCTGAGAGACAGCCCCCCACCAGAGTGCCGGTGAACTATAGCTGTGGGCCTCCCCTCCCCAGGGTGCTCTCGGCAGGTGAGGCTGCAGCTGGTTGGGCTGGGTAGTACCGGACCCAGATGGTGGGCCCCCTCCACAGCCCTTCACCTTACCACAGCAGCTACAGACTCCCACCTGATTTGCTTTTATCTCCTATCTTGCACTACCTGTGCCTGGAAAAGGCGCCTGTCAGTAGTGACTGAAATTCAGTCACAGAGATGAAAACCTGAAATGTGAGGAGCATGTCTAAAGTTTCTGAAACACTACCAAGAAGACTCCCAAACGGGCACCATGTCTCCACTGTGACAGCAGAGGAAACTACCTGCCAGGGCTGCCCCTCCAGGCAGAGGGAGGGAAGGGGCCCATTCCAAATGCTTTGTACTCTCTGTTCAGGTGCATCACAGAGAGGGTCTCACTGCACAGCCCCCAGGAGCTGGGACGGCCACAATCAAGAGTGTTGGGCACCCACAGGAAACAGCTGAAGAGAAACCTCTGCTCTCACCCTCCTCTTCACTGTGTCCACAACAAAAGTGGACAGTCTTGTCTTGGTGCTACAAACCCACAGAACAGAAAGAGTCCAGACAAGGACACTGGAGTGGCCTTGGGAGGGAGCCAACGCAGACGGCCAGACTCGGGTCAGGAGGCTCAGTCTAAAAGTCAAGGCTCTTGGGAGCTGCACCACTGCCCCGCACAGTGGCCTTCAAGTCCCAGGACACCAAGACTTAGGAAGTGAGATTAAGACACCTCTGCAAAGTGGACTGGTGAAATGCAGGGACACTGCATCCAGGGACTGGAAGGGTGCAGACTGGCCCATTCACTCTGGGTTGCTACGGAGAACCTGAGTGGTGTGAGGTCTCCTGAAATACCTATCAACTCCCAGGGCGACTGGTAGCAAGGACTGGTTCCCAGGGAGGGACCATTATCTAAGATGCCACTTGGACAGACATGGGTCTGACTGAACATGGTAATCACCTTCAGAAATGAAGGTTCCGGACTAGGAGTGTAGCTCCAGGCGGGGGAGGGGAAGGGGGAGAGGAGGAGGAGCAGCCGGGAGGAGGGGAGGGGGGAAGCTTCCAAGGGTTCAGCACTTCCTAAGATTCACGACCAATACTCACTTTATTCCTTTCCAAGAAAACAGCCTGTCGGAGCTGAACACTTCCTCAAACCGCTTTACTTTGTACATGCTCATCCTATATTCAGTTGTAAAGAGAAACATTTTCCAGATCAAGCCATATTAGAACCTTGGAGTTACACTGAACATTGCAAATAACTTTCAGGACCTGAGTGTCAGACTAGAGTTCCAGCTGACTCCAAGCTAGGGAAGCTCAAATCTTAGCACAACTACTACCCTGAGACCCCAGGCAGGTTACTTAGCTCCCAGGGACCTCCTGTCCTCATTGGAGAAAAGAGTAAAACAGGACCCAGTGAAAACTAAAGAGTTAACACAGGGAAGAAACCTAAATGGCCTCCTACATAAACACTACAGCCCTACATTCCTGTGAGCTATGGAAGTCTTGTTTTCTGACTCCCAAAGACAAGTCTGGCCATTGACCGTACATCTCAACTTAGATAAAACTCCCAGGATACGTGTAGTGCACGCCTGCAGCAGCACTTGGTAAGACAACGTTAGAAGTCACTGAGGAGCTCACACTCCGGAGCTCACAGCACAGGTGCGGCCTTCCCCTGCGTTTAGCAGGTGAGCGTGAACCACCGCTCTGCACACAGTGACCTGGGGAGCCACTCACTCGTAGTGGAAGCCAATGTCGTGGTTGCCGGCGACCACCTTCAGCTGCACGTGGTCCGGGTGTCTGAACATCTTCTGAAAGCGTGCCACTTCATCCTCCCAGGCCTAGGGAGACAGTCACCACTGAGAGCACAGAACTCTCTCTTCCCATGGCTGAAAAGCACAACCCTTGAGAATTTAGTTCCCAGGTCCAAATCAGATGCTCATAAAGCTCAAAAAATCGGACCGGGGTTGTGGCTCCGTGGTAGAGCCCTTGCCTAGCACGTGTGAGGCACTGGGTTGGATCCTCAGCACCACATAAAATCAAATATATAAAATTAAGGTTAAATTCTAAAAAAAAACCAAAAAAACTTTCAGTTTTTAATTATTTTTAACACCTTGTTCCCCAAGACTACTACTATAATACCTTTAATCCTTTAATGTGATGCCAAATATTAACAAATGGTATCTTTTCCCCCATCTTTAAACATTTTTTAACTGGCAATTTCCCCAAATACTCAGTTCACAGACTTGTTATTTCAACATTCCCAGGCATGGAGACCCAGGTCAAGAAATGATAAGATCAGACTCCTGGAAAACCCTTCCCACATCCCACCAAGGTGAAGGACACAACAGCCTCCGGAATCACTTCCCCACCCCCACCACAACTGTGAGAACGAGAACTAGCATATATGGACGGACAAAACGTTTATTTTAGTAACTACTTCAAGAGTATTCTGACATTTATGTCAAACTATTTTTATGTACTTTGACATAAAGTCTGGCTATGTTACCCAGGATGGCCTTGAACTCCTGGGTTCAAGTGATCCTCCTGCCTCGACCTTCCCAGTAACTGGGACTGCAAACATATACCACCATGCCCAGCTAGTTCTTATTTTTATAACTTAAAAATATCAGTTGGACAAACACCCTAGAGTGGGCAAAAAAGAAATAAACAACAACAAAAAAAAGAACTTGTATTCTGGATAGTAACAACTTTACCCTAAAAATTTTAAATATAGTATGAGTCAACATAAATAAAAGTGCTAAAGTCCTTCGATACATTTACAAAGAGTTTATGTTAACAAATTATTTAAAGTTACAATAACAACTTACAAAATCATAAAATGTTGCTCTTAATTTGCAAAAGAAACATATATCCTATCTAATGTATAACTAGTCACTTTTTACATACATTTCCATTATCATGTTTAACTAGGGCCTACGTTATAACAGACTTTGCACTTCTGTGAACAGTGAGTTCCGATCACGCCTAAACCAAGCTGTCCCACTGTTCTGGGAAATACCGATGAGTCTAAAAGAGATATCCCCAAATAAAAGCCCTTCAAAAAACCACTAGCGACTGAACATTTTTGACAAGGCAACAAGAGCAACACTTGGTTCATCTCTAGATTTCGTGAGCAAAGCCTTCAGCCAGCTAAAGGGAGGACAACCTCTGCCTGGTTTACTGAAAGGCTTACATCACCCCATCCTCAGGCATGGGTCTGGGGCCCCTCTAAAGGCAGGGGAACCCCATGGCTCCTCTACGCCACTCACTCAAGACAGACAATCGGAGGAGAGGAGCAAGGAGCATTTGTGGCACAACTGTCATATGCAGCAGCTGAATACAACAGGGCTGGGGATGTGGCTTGGTGGTACCGTGGGCTGAGGCCCTGGGCTCCATCCCCAGCACCACCACTGCGAGGAAAAAAAAAACAGCGTCACATTAGGTGTCCATTTCAACGTACATTCTATAACTTGGTGACAAATGAAATAGCAGCCATCTGACCACTTTTCCCTTTCCCAAGAGGTTAACAGGACTGTGGATTCAAGCCAAGTGATATCTGGCCATCTGCACGTTTCCTACCTAGACAAATACAAGATTAGGAAGCTAATTCACAGTCAGCATTGTGATCTGGACACAGGGGCCCATACCTGTAAACCCAACAACTCAGAAGACTGAGGCAAGAGCATTGCCAAGTTCAAGGCCAGCCTCAACAACTTAGTGAGATCGTTCAAAACAAACAGGCTGGGGGGCTGGGTTGTGGCGCAGTGGTGGCGTGCTCGCCTAGCATGCGGGAGGCACTGGGTTCGATCCTCAGCACCACGTAAAGATAAAATAAAGATATTCTGTCCACCTACAACTAAAAAATAAATATTTAAAAAAAAAAACAGGCTGGGAGGCAGAGGCAAGTCAGAGGCAGAGCACTCGCCCTGCACGCGTGAGGTCTGGGTCAGAGCGCCAGTAACACAAAAGTCAATAGAACTAGTGCGGTGGGGACAGTCGAGGCAGACACCAAGGGCAAAGCTTTTGCTGTGATCCACGAATCTCCCTGAACCCCAAGTTCAGGCAGTTTCAGACCCTCACACCCAGTGCATGAGGGGAGGGGCTCAGAAGCTCACAGTCTGCAGACGTTCACACAGAAGCAGCCTTTTCTTCACTGTTCTGGGCACGTTGACCCTTCAAGGACAG
>PVHX01025346.1:0-22517 GCA_004024805.1 Geosciurus inauris | reverse complement strand
TGTCAGGAGAAGCATTTCCTAATTAAGGAACCATCAACACACAGTCAACTCTCCCTGATCTGGCTTAAGACATTTCTAATAATACTTATTATATTTATTTTTTAATTGTGGTAAAATACACATAAGAAAATCTAATAAAATTTTATTATTTATGTTAAATAGTTATTTGTCAAAATTTGTATTTGTTTTCACCAAATGTCTATAAATAACAGTTATAAATGGTATCTCAATCCAGGAAAAAACAATATAATAGAGTCTTATGATGACTGGAAATACAAAATAATCTTAAACTATATTTTCTCTTTGTTTTCTATTATAATGAACTCCAGTTTATATAGATATAATCATTGCAAAGAAGTATAATAGAGCGTGATTGGTAAAATACTTTCAAGCATCACATATTACATCATGATAAATTCTGTGGGAGAAAAGGGAGAAAAATTCAATGTCAGGAAAAAAAGGAATAATATCACATTTATGACAAAAAAGAACTTAGTCTTATATTTTAAAAGTTGATGGTGGTAAACACAAAAGTTACTATGGTACTTTTATTCCATGGAATAATTTAAAAAGTGTAATTAAACAATTTTATTTTAAAATGTCAGTATTTACTATATGCCTGAAATCATATCCTTCACAACTATTTGGATTATGATGAAAAAAAATTTAGATGTCAGTCTAAAAATGGACATTCGGGTCTGTAGATTTTAAGAATCCTTTTAGTGGATAATGGAACAAAAATGTTTGAAAGCACTATTGACTCCTCCCTCCCATAGAGCATTTATATATTTATGCTAATTTCAAAACCTTGCTTTTCTTTTTCCTCTTTTGACCCACCAGTATTTGTACTCAGTATTTCCATGGAGTGGTCTGAAATTCTCTGGAGTGTCCCACAGAACTGCTGTCTTCATTCTCAAACTAGGCTTAGCCATCCACTGCTGGCCTTGCTGCATTGTTAAAACATGGTTGTGGTTTGTGTCCCAGGCTGCCCGGTTGGGTGTCTTTATGGTCATTCCTTGGGAGAGATGGGTGACATCCAGGTGTGAATGCATCATATCAGATATGTTTCTGAAATCAGTCAGGTGAAGAAGCTAGTTGTTTCTGCTCTCTCACCTCCCATACCCTTCAGCTGTGGTGACTGTTCTGCTTCCCTTCTGCTGCCTCTAAAGTCCAGAGGTCAGCCCTCCTTGGCGCTCACACAGCACATCTCTCTATAGGAGCACCCATGGAGGTACTGGGGCTGCCTGCAGTGCTCTATGGAAAGACTAGTTCTGGAGAGGAAAGAGAAAAGCGAAGTGGTGCAGAGGAACTCTGTGGCCATTGTGTTCACAGGTACGTCTCCTTATTCTACGAGGTAGGACAGAGGTGCTGGTGTTAGCAACTAGTTAGTTCCTAGAGAAGTGCTCTCTGGGATCACAGGGGCAGAGCCAGACTCCAGCGGTAACACCCAGGAGTGTAACAGGAATCTCCAGTGATACTGAAAACAGCCTTCCTTCTGAAGGAAGTGCAGGTTAGTTAAAATATTGTAACACCTCATAAAAATGCTTACTGCTTTGCAGCTTCTCACTCTTCCTACTGTCATAACAATGATAACATTCAATAGCGTAAGCAGCTGGAACAAGAAGAGTAGCAGGCACTTAACTGTATTTTACTTTGTGGGATTATGGCTTTATTTTATTTGGGTTTTTGCCCTGCCCCAATTTGTTTAAGACCCTGGACCTCTAGCCACTTATTATTTGTGTATTAGACTTAGGAACTTGAGTTCAATCACTCTATTCTTAAAAAGCACATTACACTGAAAAGGAATTTATGTGTCCAGCTACAGCCATATGAGAAGTGATTTATGACAAACAACTGAATGGTTTGCAAGCACCATACAAATTAACTTAAGCAATAGTCCAGAGCTTGGAAAAATTAAAACTGAGTGTGTAAAAAAAATAAATAACTGACCCCAGATCTTCCTTTTATACATTTGTTTTGTATTCTAGATTACCTGTCATGGCCTCAGAAATATAGTAAATTCATGAAAATAATACTCAGTTAGGAGAAAGCCTTGATATTTATCTCTTAAAACTATAAGAGATGTTTCTTCCTTGGACTTAAGTCACATCTGGATTCATATCACTGCCTCCAACTAACTTGATGGCCTTAGGTGAGTTTTAACTTTTGTGGTACTCAGTTTTTTTCATTTGTATAATGAGTAGTACAAAGCCTACCTTGCAAAGTTGGGAGGACAAAAGGAAGTGGATGTAAAGTGAAGAGTAGGTGCTTACAAACTGGAGCAATTATTACCCTTTACTCAAAGGCTCCCTAATAGGTGTTCCTTGTGGAAACACCCTGTGGAGCCACGCTAGAGTCTGGCTGTGGAAATGGAGATGGACAGTAGGACACTCAGCTGTGAGAAGGCTCTTAAGTAGACTAACAGCTCTGCTACTGGGAAGCAATGTTAGGGCAGGAGCAAGAATCCCACCTGTAGCAATGCATTCTGTCATTTGGTTATTTGGGTTATGAAATGTTGGGTTTTGAAACTGAGATGGTGACCTTGAGTCAGTCATCTCTCTTCAGCAGTATGTGGTTAGAGAGGGTTTTAGGAAATAACTGAAGACACTTGTTTGAAGTGGGTATGTGGCATTTCAGAACATAACATTTTGGGTTTGGGGAATGATATTAGACCTAGATAGGAATAGAGAAAATTGGGCATAATTAGGCACATCTATGTAAGTTTGAGATTGTCCTTTGTAGATTTATTTTATGATGAAAATTAAAGTGGGCAAATGTGGATGTTTTAATAAAGAAATTTGTGTTTGTTCATTATTTTATTAATTCAGCAGATATTTGCTGAGTGTCTGCTATGTGCCATGACCTGTTACAGTGCCGGGGATACAGCAGTGAGCTGGTGAGGTTAGGTCTCTACCCTCATAATGCTTTCACTATAACAGGAGAGACAAAATCAAACAGATCTTAATATAATGGTATGAGAGAGGGATAATTACTGTGAATAAAACTGAAGACAGGTGATGGGATGGACAGTGATAGAAGATTCTATTTTGGATATATTGGTCAGGAAAAGCCTTTTAGATAAAGTGACATTGAGCAGAGAAGCATACATTTAGTGGGGAGGTGGGTCACATAGCTATCTGGGCCAAGAGCATCTCAGGCAGAGAGAAGAACAAATGCAACCATCCTAAAGCAAGAATGTGCATTTTTGTTTGAGAGAAAAAGAGGCCACATTTAGAGGGTATTAAATGGAGTAGAAGTAGGCTGGATGCAGTCACAGAAGCAGACAGGGACTAGTTCATGTAGGGCTTTATAGGCCATAGCAAGACCTTGGAATTTCATTCTAAATTCAAAAGAGAACCAGCAGAAAATTTTGAGTAGGGGTATGACATAATCTGGCTTAATGATCCTTTATGTAATCATATTATCATCCAGAAAGTTCCTTCTTATAATCTGCCAGTTGTTTGCATAGCAAGCTTTATTGGTTAATTGCATTTCAAACATGAAGCATTAGTGGTTTGGACTGACAGCTCAGAAAGACTTGCATCTGAATCCTGCTTTACTGCTGAAGGGTTTGTAACTTTGAGTGAAATACATACATTTCATACACTTCTCTTTTCTTATCCTTAAAATGGTGGAGTATTAAGGTCCACCCACAGGGTGGGTGATTAAATGAAATAACACTCCTGATGGGCTTGTGCATTGGCAGGTGCATCCCAGAGAAGGTTTGATGGATGGTGGCCACACCTTTTATCAGAGAAGTGGCTACTTCAAGATGAGAAGTTGAGTCCCCTCATTCCTTGTGGCATCCCTCTCTCACACCACCTTCCATGAGGACAGGCTTTTTCCCATGAGCTGTGACAGGAAGGGCCTCTGTAGGTTCCAAAGGGGTCAGGGATGTGATCAAAGTGCAAGGCAGCCAGGTGGCTCCAACAGCGGCTCTCAGGATTTTCTGTGATTTATCCTCATAGAGAGACATAATAATGAGATTGTGTCCTATTCCTGAGTATAGTGCTGTGTACACAGCAGGCCCTGGATAAATATTTGTTGAGGATGAAAATCCTTTCAAGTGATTATTATCTCTGTTCAAAGATATTGTATTATAAATGTCTGTTAATTTGGATTCCTTTAATTTATGTGAATTTGGACCTGATCTTTGTAGTTTTCATGAAATGCAGAGTTGGAAATAAGTAACTTACTTGATGATTTATATAAAAAAACTAGGTTATTACCTAATTTAGGCCTATCAAGATGATGTTAATTAATCTTCCTCAATTTATTTTACTTATTATTCATGTGTCTTTGTTTAAAATTATTTGAACAGCAATTAAAAGTCATAAAGTAATTATTTCCAAAAGATTTGAGCTTTCATTAATTTTGACAAGATATTCTAGCCCTTAAAAATTACAAAATGAATTAGATTTAATTACATTATCCAGTCATAGAAAATAGCTTTCAAAACAGAAAGTACCTGGGCCTGTGGCTGAAGAATTGAGGTGGCATGTGGTGGGATGAAGGTTGGAACAGCCTTTCTCAGACTCAGATGGGCAATTGCAGGCTGATAAACAGCAGAAGGGGTTGCTGCTTAAAAAGTGGCTTCATAGGACATTCTGAAGTTCTAGACTGGCCTTCTGATCCCCATTGTGTCAGCTACTTCCATGGATAATTCCAGTCCTTTCCCGAAACCTCCTGCGACCCATCAGTGATGTCTACGATGTCGCAGCCTTTGGGTCTAGTGGAACAGGTAAAAGGGTAGCAATCAGGGAGAGGTTGCTGGTGCAAGATGGCTAAGGCAGATCTTTTTTCAAGGGTTTGCAAAAGAGTGGATTAAAGATCACCACGGGGCACACAAATTTGATCCTGGTAGGACTCACACATCTGTACCAACCGACTTTGACCTCTTGCCCAGGAGAGGGCAGTAACATGCTAAGGTTTAAGCTTTCTTGCCATCCTAACAGAGAGGCTGCACTACATGAGTCAGTGCAGAATCAGCTATTAGCTGGGCTGTTAGCTTGTTGTCATTCTCACCTGATCAGCGTTCCATCTTGTGTTTAGTTGTTTTCCACATTTGGTTACCTTGATCTGCATACACGTAGATCTAGGAGTGACGTTTTTCATTCATTCCTACCATACTAACAGCTGGAAATCTACTGATGCTCCTCTACATTCGATGCTGTGAATGCTTCATGCCTTGGTGGCAACTTTCCAGCAGTTAAGCTTAAGGATGGATTGTGCAGGCCCATCTTAGCTGAGCAACCCCCTAACTTTTCTAGATTAGCAAACCATGTTCCCAAAATTTACCCACTCCATCCTCTTGTAAAGATCTTATACTTTAGACTTAAAAACAAAAGGTCATGCCCAATCCCATGCCTTACACAGGTTTTGAAATCAGTGTTTTTTTTTCTTGTCCCTTCGTTCATCTTCACAGCAGGTAGATTTGGCAGCCTGCCCTAGCCTTATCATGCACATAACTGAGGTTGTCAGCTTTACTTTTGGAGAACTTTGTGGCCACAAAAAAGTGGCCACAATTCTTCAAATTGTGAAGAATTGTATACTAGTTGCTGGCATTTTTAGCTTTTGACCAGTCCCAATGTGGGAACACAGTGTAGTCCCAAAGTAAAAATAAGAGGAGGCATTGAAAAATAAGATCATCTTCAATATCCAACAATATTATTTCAACCATTCTTGGAAATTGACTTGACTTTATCCAAGAATCAGAGAGAGCAAGAATCCCTTGCCTGCCCACCTTGCTCTTCCGGCCCACTTTGATCTGTGTGTCTGCTTTTCCTGGGGCCAGTGCTACCCACAGAGGGGCTCAGCATGGACACAGTGGTTAGTGAAAGAAAGAAAAACATGGGACATGAAAGGAAGCTGGGAAAAAGGGTGCACAGGATGGTGGATGAGGGGCGGGTGAAGAAGTGGATGGTTGGAGTTTGAGTAAGGATTAGTTGAGTGGAGTCTTAAAGGTGCATGGAGAGTCTATTAAGTCATAGTATTGTAATGTGTGTGGAGAATATGGATGGTTGAGAGAGAGAAAGAGAAAGAGAGCATGAGAGTGAATATGAGAATGAATAGAGAAAAGGAACACTTAGCTTTCACACAATGACTTATTTAGCAAAGTGGTTCTAGGGTTTTAGTGAAATATACATCTCATCTGGGTTCCCTGCTCCTCACCTAGCCAGCCATAATCCTTGTTTCCCATTGTTGATTGTTTAATGATTTCCAGCCATGGGGCTTCCGGGACTTCTGGGAGCTTGTTTCACACTCTGTTGAATTCAAATGTTTCTTGATACTTGGCCTACACTGCCACTTGCTCAATTTCACCCCATTATCTCGTTCTTATACCCTTTGTGCCACTCTCATAAATCAGTCTCTTCTCCTACTTCATCATTTTGGTAGTTTGAAGCCTCATCCGCCTCCCACCCCCCCGGGATGAGTTGGATGGGGAATGGAAAAGCAAGGGAAAAAACACTGGGGGGTATATGTCTTCTGGCTGTGCTACATAAAGTTCTTTAAAGTGGGGTGGTTTCCTCTTTCTCTTCTTCCATAAAGCAGTCTGAGGTAGATGTCATCACATCAGATCTGCATGACTACATCACTCTCCCAGCAGGTTCAGTGGGTGCAGGTGGCATCAGGGAGCTGAGAGCTGAGCGGCTGTGCAAGGCAGGACCTACTACGACTTACTTAGGTCTTGGTTTCATTTACAGGGGTGAAACTGAAGATATCTCAGGGTCTGGTAAAATTTAGAATGTGTGGATTTTCCCACAGATACATATGAAAATTGGAGTACCATGAACATGGGTTCCTGGGTTTTGGGATCACTATAGTTGTTTCCCAGTTCCTGCTTTGAGGCTGCCCCCAGCACAAAGCCTTACTCAACCCTTCCTGCTTTTGTAGTCTGTGCACCCCTTCAGGGTGGAAATGTTTCTTGGTTTAAGAAGACATTCTGTGTATTTGAACTTACGGCCATCTACAAGGGGATTTTGGAAACTAGATTTTTAGATAATTAAATTCCATTGAACATTAATAAAGTTAATGAATAGCAACAATAATAATGTTGGATGGTGATTCAAAGACTACATTTAGAATAGACAGAGTAGGGACAGTTAAAGTCTTTGAGGTGGGCTCTCATTTCAGTTGAATCCTCTACTTCTTTCCTTCCTAAATCAACATGAGTTGGTTAAATTTGATGGGGACAGAAAGAAGAAGAGAAAAAAATTGATTTGCTTTTATTTAAGAAAATTAAACTTCATTGAAGTAAATTTTTATAAAATAAAATCACATATTTTAAGTGTACAGGTCAATGGCTTTTGAAAAATATGTGCAACCACATAGTCACTACTCTAAGCAAGACATAGAACATTTCCATCTCCTTAGAAAGTTCCTCTATGCCCCTGATAATTCAGTTTTGCTTTCCGACTCCCAGCTGAGGCATTCTCAGTCTGATGCATTTTCCTACAGATTAGTTTTGTCTGTTCTAGAATTTCATATAAATGGAATTATACCACATAATCTAATCTTTTGAATCTAGATATTTTTACTTAACAAAATGTCTTTGAGATTTGTCCATGTTATTGCACATATCATAGTTTGTTACTTTTTATTAAATATTGCATTTATGAGTGTTATGGTTTGGATCTGGAAGGTCCCCCAGTGCAGCTTGTTCTTCAGTGCAGCAACTGTTCAGAGGTGGGCTTTTGGGAAGTGATTGGATCATAAGGGCTCTGAACTTATTAGTAGATTAATCCATTGATAGCTGAATGGAATACTGGGAGGTGGTGGAAACTGTAGGCAGATAGAGCATGACTGGAAAAAGGAGGTCACTGGGGGTGTGCCCTTGAGGACTTTATGTTGTCCCTCTCTCCCCCATCCCATCTCTACTTCCTGGCTGTATGAGTGGAATAGCTTTCTTCTGCCATGCCCTTCTACTGTGATGTTTCTGCCTTGGAGTCTGCTGAACATGGACTTAAACCTCTGAAATAGTGAGCTAAGTAAATCTTCCTCCTCTAAGTTGTTTTTCTCAGTTCTTTCTTACAGTAATGAAAAAACTGATTCACATAATGAATATACCACAGTTTGCTTATCTGTTAGTGTATGGATATATGGGTATTTCCAGTTTTGGGCTATTATGAATAAGTCTGTGAAGAACATTCATGCCCAAGTATTTATATGGACATATGTCTAGGAGTAGAATTGCTAGGTCATATATTTGTATGGTATAGCTTTTTCCACTTTTTAAAAAATTTTTTATTTTGGGTACTAGGAAGTGAACTCAGGGGTGCTTAACTACTGAGCCACATTCCCAGCCCTTTTGTTATATTTTATTTAGAGACAAGGTCTTGCTGAGTTGCTTAGGGCCTCACTAAGTTGCTGAGGCTGGCTTTGAACTCTTGATCCTCCTTTCTCAGTCTCCCAAGACTGAGGATTATAGGTGTGTACCACTTGGCCCAGCCTTCCTTTTAATTTTAATGCATCTATTTCTTTATATTAAAAAATTCTTTCTTAATAAACAACATATAGTTGTATCTGCTTTTTTAATTAAGCAGGATAATCTCTGCCCTTTATTTGGAAGGTTGGTATGTTATATTTAATATAATTATTGATGTGGTTGGGCTCACGTCTACTGCCATGTTCTTTGGATTTTATTTCTCTCCTGCTTTTCTTTATTTCTCCCTTGCTTCTTTATATTAATATTGTTTAGTATTTTCTATTTTATTTCCTCAATTGACTTTTTATTTATGCTTTTGCTAATTATGTTTTTAGTGTGGCTCTAGGGCTAACAAAATACATTCTCAATTATGGTAGTCTATTTAGAGTCAATATTTTCTCTTTACACTTCACATTTGACATTATCTGCTTTCTGTTTTCCACTTCTCACCTGTCACTCACCAATTCCCACTTTCTCTTTCCTGATTCTTGGTTGCCTTTTTACATGTGTAATAACTTCACAGTAGCATAATTTCATTTAATTGCTTATTCTGTCCTTTGCATGATTATTTTCCTGTCTTTTACTTCTATATATGTTGTAAATCTTTTCTTAGACTATAATCATTTTTGCTTTAGTAAAGTATTATTTTATGTGAATTTTTCAAAAAATGATAAAATACTCTTATGAAAAGAACGACAACATAATTTTTTATGGTTATTCATTTATTTTCTATTTTTTGTCCTCTTCATTGCTTCTTGTAGATCTAAATTTTCATCTGGTGTTATTTCCCTTCAGTCGGATGGCCAGTCTTCTACTAGTGTTTTATTTTCTTAAAATGTCCTTATTTTACTCTTTTTCTTAAAGGAAATTTTTTTTGTAGTAGAATTATGAGTTGACAATTTTTTTCTCTTTCGGTTAGCACTTTAGGGTTATTGTTCCATTGTCATCTGGTCAGTATTCATTTTTAGCTTTATTTCTTTGTATTTTTTTAAAAAACTTCTCTTTAGCTAGGTTTTCAGAATTTTATGATATAACTAGGTATGATTCCCTTATAGTAATTCTTCTTTGGGTTTTTATGAGCTTCTTGGACTTGTCAATGTGTGTATTTGAGGAGATTTTGGCTGTTCCTTTGCATTTTTTCCCTTGCTTCAGTTGCACTCTCTTTATCTTTTGGAACTGCAGTTATATGTATGTTGGATCATTTGATATGGTGCCCAATATCAATATGCAGTTCTTTCATTTTTATCCAATATATTTCCCCTTTCTATATTTCTGTGATGAGCTTGAAGTCTAGACCTTTTAACTACCATCAGGAAATTCTCTCTAGGCAGACAGCCAGGGTGAAAAAAATAAAATAATTGATCAATGATATTATTCATCTGTCTTCAAGTTCACCAGCTCTCTGTCATTTTCAATTTGCAGTTAAGCCCATACAGTGATTTTACAAAATTTTTAGTTATTTCACTTTTTAGCTAGAAATTTTATTTGCATTTTGTTTGTAATTTTTAATTTTCTACTGAGATTTTCCTCTCTGTTCTCTCATTCGGATTTATTTTCCTTTAATTATTCAAACATATTTTCCTGTACTTATAATAACATATTTATAATACTTGCTAATAGCTAATTTAAAGTTTTTATATGTCAAGTCCCAAATTTGGATTTCATTTCTCATTTTCTTTGTATGTACGGTTGTTTTTAATTGAATGCTGGGCATTTTGGATAATATATTGTAGAGACTCTGGATTCTGTTGTTTTCTTGGTAAAATATTATTTCTTAATTTATCTTATAGTTTAAATGTTAGATGATCACCTTGAACTTGTGCAGACTTGAATTTATGATTTTTTTTTAGAGAAGCCATGGTATGAGTCCCTCTAACTTTGTGGTATTCAACCTCTGTCCTGTCTTCTTGTGGCTCTTGTTGGAGTTTGTAGTCTTTATTAGGATACCAGAGCAGGCCTTATTTTAGAGTATAATTCTTAATCCTAAGGGGTAGCATTTCTGGAATATTAGATTGATGCCAGGGATATTCACAAGATTTGAAGATTGCTGTACTCTGGCAGGGCTGGAACTCCAACAAGCTCCACCACTGTTTTTGTCCCTCCACCAGGGCTCAACCTCTAGTATCTGTGCTTTACAGATCAAGTGCTGACTTCTGCCTAGAAAATCTTGGGTGTCCTGCCTTGACCATATACAACCAGGCCTCAGCTGGAGATTCTTAGTGGACCTCATTTTAAACATATAGAGCTCTTCTTTTTATGTACATAGCTTTCTGTACATTACCCTGCAGATTCTGGTTTCCTCAGCTACCAGGAGCTCTGACTTCTCACTTCTCAGCATAGTGTGACCCAGTGTGTTGTTCTTGGACAGTATTCCAGTGAATAAATTGTCTCAAGATAAAAGAGCCAGGGTGATCACAAACTTATCTCTTGAGTTTCAATATTCTTTGGACTGAAAGACCTATGCTGCTTAGTGTTCACTGCCTCAAAATAGTTACCTTCCATATTTTGTCCAGTTTTATAGTTTTTTCCAGTAGGAGGACTAATCTGAAACTAGGTATTCCATTATGGCAGAAAGAAGTCCTTTACTCACCTTTACCTTTAATAATTGGTAGCACTTACTGAATATTTACCTTATGCTGGGTACCTTTATTTATTTTATATATTTGTTTTAATTCTCACAGTAATACCATGAAAGAAGTGGTATCATTAGAACAATTTTATAAATGAGGAAACTGAAGTGTAGAGAGTTAACTCATGGGCAGGACATCCAACAAACAGGGTCTGAGTTCAAATCAGGCAGTCTGACCCAGGAGTTGATGTTTTAAAACACATACTCTCTGACTGGGTAATTGCTGGTGCTCTGGGAATATCATTCAGTGTCATTGTTACCATGGATGAAATGCTTTTCTTCTGTAAGGATGAGATGAAGCATTTTATAAATACAAGTATGACGGTTAGTATGGGACCCCCCGAAAGGTGTGGCCATATTATGTTCTAATATTGGGGTGAAGTTAAATAGTTTAGCAAGTCCTATTTTAGCATAACAATAGCTAACTACTGTTTATATTCAAGATTTGTACGATACAGAGGGCTTGCAAGTTCTCACTGGTTACACATGCTCATCTTTTAAATGACTGAGGCAGAGTCAAGCTTACTCAGCTGTGGTTTCTCAAAATCCCAACTTTATCTTATATTTTCATATGCTTTTCTCTTCTATGTTCCACCTGGTCCTTCTGTCATCTTTGTTAAAGTACTAGAGGTTCCTGGTGGTTTTTTTGTTTTTAAGAGGGAAATTAGAAACAAACATTTCATCCATTCAGGTGTGGCAAGGACAAGAGAAATAAGACACCAAGAAGCAGCTTATGGCTGGATTTTTTATCTGGTGACCTGTGACAGTACCAGAGCAGACACTGTTTTCTGTTCACAGCTGCCTGGACAGATGATGAAGCACACAAGCCTTTGGTTATATCATAACTGACAGCCATGCTTCCCATAGACAGTGCTGGTGGGTCATACTCCTGAGTGGGTGCAGTAGCAGGTAGAAGCCGAGACTCAGCTTCTCAGCCATGTGTATTGGAATCATGATTCCACACCTGTGATTAGCTTGTGATTTATAGCCAGTCTGTTATGTCTACCTGTCATATTATACCCATATGATAGACTGTGGAGGAAAGAGTGTACTAACCTGGGGCCAGGGGAAGAGATGTGCTAATGGAGAAGCACTGTGGAATAGCAAATAGACACCTGGGTATAATCTAAGTTGAAATCACTTACATGCCCTGTAGTCTTAGGTAAATTACTTACCCTTTCTGAGCCTTGATTTAATTACCTCTAAAATGGGGGGGGGGTTCATAATGTCTATCATATCTAACCTCAAGAATTATTATTAGAAAATGAAATAATGTGAAAACTGCTTTATCTAACACTGTTTCCAAATAGTTTTCTGAGAGTAAGAGACTCATTAGTATAGAATTTCTGTAATTTAGCTATTATATAATTTCTGATTTTGGGGGAAAAAATGGAACAATTGGCTGGGGAGGGTTAGGATAGGCATTCTTAGAGGAAAAGCATGGCAGTGCTGTGGTTTGAATATGTCTCATCCCCTCTGAAACTCATGTTGAAATTTAATCCCCATTATGAGATATTAAGAGGTGAGATCACATGGGAGGTGACTAGGTCTCTGCTCTCATGAATGGACTATTTACCTATTAATCTGTTAGGATGTGTTCCACTTCAAAGTCAGGCTTTACCAAACCAAGTAGTTCTGTCTTCTTCACTCTGTGGGATCTGGCATAAGTTAGGCTGCTTCACACTTGGGCCTGGCAAATGGACTAGACTTGGGCTAGTGCATTCCCCAGGCCCCAGGTTAGCAACTGCTCCTTCAGTTCCCACTGTAAAGTTCCAACTTGGGCCTTCTACTTTATTTTTTTGGTTTACTCTCCAGTTCCTCTGCAGGACCAGGAGCTTGTATTTGAGCCATAGCTGCTTTGGTGGGTGCCTGATACCCTTTCTGCAGAGGTACCAGAACACCTGAGGCTATGCCAGGGAATGGATGCCATTTGTATTTGGGAAGGCAGGGTTAGAGTGAAATTAGGATAGAATAATAGGTGTATAGATATTTAGGTGGGGCTGTATCAATGTGATTCAATAGACAACTAGCTAGAAACAAAACCAGATTGTTTAATTAATCTGCTGGAGTTCAAAGAGTGACCAGTAAAAGAATAGATGGCTGTCACATAAAATTGGATAAAAGGTGCTGCTCCAGGGAAGGAAGCCATCTTTAGGTCTTACCTCTGTCTCCATCAAGGTCCTTGCAGGAAGACAATGGCATATTTAAAGGGCTTAATTGACATGAGTTTATCTGATAAAGGGACTATTTAAAGAGGTATAGAAAGAAACAAGGGACTCAACAGGCTGGTGAGGAGAAACAGCTAGAAGTCATGGCCACCCTGGCTGTAGAGACAAGGGAAAGGAAACATGTTTCAGGAGCCTAGTGAGACTGAAGTAGTGGGGAGGGGCTGCTCAGCAGGGGCTGTGGCCACACACATGCATGCACGCACTAACACACACTCTCATACACACACAGTATACACCTCTCACAGATGGTCGTTCAACTTATACTTCAGTGCTCCCAAGGATGGCAAGATCACTACTTGATGAGATGTGGTCAAACATGCCTCCTTCCAATGGCTCTATTCATTAAGTTGGGTTCTGCTCTCTCCTTCTACCTTGAATAAGTTATTCATTAAGTTTAATTCAGTTCCCTTCAACATACACTGAGGGCCTTCTGCATATAGTATGCTATGTTTTAGAATAAACATAAATACTGAGATTTCAAAAAGCACTTTTTAGACTAGAAGGTGGAAAACAAGTAAGGAAACATTTGGCTCAAAGTTTAGGCATGATAGAAAATTGCCAGATGAATGCATTTGGCCCTTGAATTTGTGAGCTGGTCTGATTCCCCTTTCCATGGCTACACTTCATTAAGCAGGCATTTATCACTGCCTACTGAAGGCAGGCATTGTTCTAGGTGCTGGGGACACAGTGATGACGAAAACAGACCAAAGCTGCATTCCTGTGGAACTGACTTGCTAGTGGAGGACATAGATATTAATCATGTTAAATCATGATGTAATTTTAGACCCTCAAATAAAATAAAGGAGTTCAAAGTTCTTTTGGATGATGTAGTCATGAAAAACTTCTCGGAAGCGGTAGTGTTTGTGCAAATACCTGATAGTTTGAAGAGCATGGGCCATGTGAGAACCAACAGGGAAAATGCCTGAAGACAGGAACAAGTTTGGTATATTTGAGTAGCAGCAAGAGGGTCATGTGATTGGAGTGAAATGAGCTTAAGAATATTAGAGGGACTGGGGTTATGGTGCAGTGGTAGCGTGCTCGCCTGGCATGCATGAGGCACTGGGTTCGATCCTCAGTACCACATAAAAATAAAATAAAGATATTCTGTCTGCCTACAACTAAAAAATAAATGTTTAAAAAAAAAAGAATATTAGAGAAGAATTTGAAAGTAGGGGAGCCAAATCATGTGGCGCCTTTTAGGTTGTGGTAAGAGGCTTGGATTTTTATCTTTGGTGTGATGGAAAGTGTACCAAAGGACATGCTCTGACTTATGTTTTAATCTAGCTAGAGTGTGAATAGTATGTAAGGGACAAGGGACAGTTAGATGGCTATTTCATAATCCAGGTGAAAGATGGTGGGGATTAAGATCATGGAGGTGGCGGGCAGTGTTGGATACTGGATGGATATTCATTGCAGAGCTGACCTGAGAATGGTTGCATAGGAAGAACATGAAGGAAAGAGAGGAATCACAGATGACTGTGTAGTTGGGTAAATTGTCCTACTAATAATTGACGTCAGGAAAGACTTGGGGAGAAGTAAATTTGGTACAAAAAACCATGAAGTGTTTCTGGTCTGAATTAGTTTTGGTATTTATTATTTAAAAATCTATTTGAGGCTTGAGGTTTGAAGAAGTTGGGATTAGAGATACAAATTTGGGAGCCATCAACATAGAGATGGAATTTGAAGCCAGGGAGTAAGAATTGATAGCTAGAGGAAACAAAGTCAGGTAGGGAGCTCTGAAGCATTCTACTTTAAGAAGTTGTGAAAAAGAACAAAGACAGATAAAAGACAGAAAAGACTGACCACTGCACTGGGAAGAAACCAGGTTACTACAGTGTCTCTGAAATTATCAAAGAAACTTCTTCATCAATAAGGGGATAGGAACATTATTGAATGCAGATGATAGAGGAAAATGAGATGGTAAGTTGACCATTGGATTTTGTGATCTAGATCATTGGTGATGTTTATATAAGCAGTTTCAGTAGAGGGTTAAAGAAAGAATAGAGTGTGAATAAACAGTGTTCTGCAAATATTAGGAGATGAATGCCACAGTCCTCATCTTCTTTTGTACACCCTATACCTTCTGGTTATTTCAACTCTTCCTAACATGGCATAATTTTAAAATTTTAGTTTTTTTTCCACTTTTTCTTGGTCAAACCACTTCTAACTGACTTCTGGTGTCCCTAGAAGAGCTGAACATAGTACTTCACATGTGATCTGTCCCATGTAAAATACATCAGGAAAATGATCTCTTTCATTCTAAGTAGTCTGTATCTATTATTATAGCCTAAGAAAGATTGCATTTCTGTTTTTTTGACAAGCACATTGAACTTTTGATTGATATTAGGTTATCATCTGAAAGCTCTAAATCTTTAACACAAATGCTATTTTGAAGCTGCTTCTCCATTTTGTTATTATATAGATGGCTTTTTTTTTTCTAGACCTAAGTGCTGGACCTGATGGTTGTCACTGTTGTTTTTCATCTTTGATTTGGCATTCCAAGGTCTATTTTGGATCCAAATTTTGTCACTCAGGGATTGATGTCATCCTTTTGCAAGCAAGCCCCTATACCTTCATCCAAATCATTAATAATCATGTTAGCTGCTATACATATTTTGTGGAATTGGGTGGACATACATTGTAAATGATTGATACATAAATATAAATATTGATAAGCCAAAGACTGTTTTTAAATACAATTCAAGAGTAGGAAGGCCAGAGGGTCAGAGGGTCTGGTTCTTAGTGGCTTAAAATCAGAGGCAGGTGGATGCTGCTTTTGCCTGGGTTCATCTAGACCAGTTCACCGGAGGCTCTTTCCAAGTGGTGTTGGTTTAGCTTTGAGCCTCCTTGCTTGTACTGTTATTCAGCCCACCATTTTCTGTCATGATTTCAAAGATCTCATGGGATATTTGACCAAATGTCTCATTGAAATCAAGATTCCATGTATATGCAACATTTTTCTGAATCACCAGTCTAGTAATTCTATCAGGAAAAGTTATAAGGTTGTATTTTAAAATAAGGTTAATAATACCTTGTAATAATTAATATTTGTTTGGCACATTGTGACATTCAAAGTACTTTTAAATTTTTTTTGCACCAGAGACTGAACCCAGGGGCACTTAACAACTGAGTCACATCCCTATCCCTTTATCTTGAGACAGGCCCTTGCTAAGTTGCTGAGGCTGGCTTTGAACTAGTGATCCTTGTGTTATGAGGAATATAGGTATGCACCACTGTACCTGGCATTCATAGTACTTTTAAGATTTACTTAGCCATCATAATAACCCAGTGTTTTCTAGGATGGTTCATTTGGCAGATGAAGAAATTGGTCAGAGAAGTTAAATAGCTTACTCTAGATTTTATGACTGCTTATAAACAGCAGAAGTCAGATTCAAACCACTGACGTAGAAGGGATTTGGGAGATCATTGAGGCAGCAGCATGTTGTTCATAGGTAGAGTATAGGGAAAAGCTGAATCTTGATGCTCCACTGGACACTTAGGCTTCATTCAGGCCTAGCATGTTAATGCCAGGTATGTGATAGAAGACTGTTTTCAGATATCCATCACTAGTGGGAAAGCCCTTCTCTAGCATAACATGACTCAGGATTGGAGCTAGGCTGAGACTATGTCATTAGATATTTCAGTCATTTATGATTTAGAAATCTATTTGAGCCTTGAGGTGATTTAAATTTGGGATTCATTAGCATAGTGATGGTATTTAAGTCTACTGTTACTTGTAGTTGGGCAGGGCAATGGCAGAAATGGACCAGTGGTGAACCTATGCTGATTCCTGGTGATCACATATTTCTATTTTTTTTTCAAACAACCACAGCATTTATTTAAGAATTCATTTTTAGAGCTTTTCTATGAATCTGTACAAATAGAAACTAGTCATATTTTGTGGACGTCACCAAATTTTGTCTAAATAATTATAGTATATACCAGTCTCCAATTTATGTTTTTATTCTCCATGATATCTTAAGATTTACTGATGTAAAATTTTGAACAAATTTTGAGATTATTCAAGTGTCTTTAAAAGCAAGATTTTAATGCTTGACATACTTGAGTTCAAATTGTACATATCTTTCCTACGTTCATATATGAATGCACAACCAGTGAATCTCCACATCATGTAAAACCACAAGAATGGTATCCTAATTAGAATATGTTATACTCCATGTATGTATGTCAAAATATATTCTACAGTCATGTATATCTAAAAAAAATTGAAAAACAAACCTATTTCAATACTAACTGGGAACTTGGACAAGTTTTTAACTCTTTAGTTACTCATTCATGAAATGGGAACCATACTATATAAAGTGTTGTTTTGGGGACTAAGTGAATTCATGTATATTAAGTGTTTAGCACAATACTTGGCATGCCTTAAAAACTCAGTGAACACCAGCCATTGCTCTTGAGTTACTGTGGTTGTCCTGGGACAGTACTTGTTGTATTTAAGTGGTTACTTCTCTATTATTCTTTTCTCATATCATATTGGTTTTAGTTTCATCTTAACCATCTTTGCCTTACCCATTTCAGTTTGAAGATCATTCTCCTTGGTGGAAGAGATGAAAAGGAAGATGAAAGTTGAGTACCTTTGCCTTCTCTCTGTCATCTTCTAACTTTATATCATCACACATAGCTGTTTCTGTCACTTCCTGGATCATATTCTTTTGAACATAGCTTTAACAACTCTTTCACCATTTTTTTCCCTAAGCTTTAGCCATTTTTCTTACAAGTTTATGCTTATATTTTTATAACTGTCCTGTTTTTATATGAGTATAACTTTCTATATATTTTGTTATATAATCTGATTTTTATCACAGAACTTTCTGGGTATCCATATTGTCACCTTTAAATATCTTCTATGTTAGGATTGTCACCTATTATTTAGCCAGAATGAAATCATTTAAAGTAGTGCTTATCTTTTGAATCACTTTAGCTTTTTATAGGTATCCATAGTTTTGAATTCACTATTTCCAACTTTTTATTTTCTTTCAGAAATCACCTCACTAAATTACATGTCTTATTCTCCATAGCGTCCCCTTTCTTACTTGGTATAAACTCCAGTAGGATGTGGTCACTTCCTCATTGGAATATCCTTAGTTCCACATAACCATCTGGGGTAGGAGTTCACCAATTATATATAATCTATGGACAAATCTGGTCAGCTCTTTGTTTTTATAAATAAAGTTTTATTGGAACACAACCACAGTCATTTATTTACATGTTGTCTGTAGTTACTTTTGCACTACGAAGACAAAGCTAAATATCTATGGCGGAGGCACAGACCATATGGTTCACAAAGTGTAAAATATTTACTATCAGCCACTTTACAGGAAAAAAATATTGCCAGCTCATTACTAGGGCTTTTGTGAGTTACAAAATTAACCCCAGATAGCAGCTCTCCTCAAAGTTTTCTTAATGTTCTGGGAAATACTGCTGTCAGAAGGAAAAATCAGATGCCTTGTTTAAAAGAATTAAACTCCTAGCATGTCTCAGTAATTGAAATCTCATATCACTAACATATCTTGCTTTTCTGCCAGTTTTGTGGTGTCTTTCGGGAAGTCTTTTCAATATCCTCTGTCAGGCTGAGATGCTTGGTGGTCTCTACTCTTACTGTGATATGATTTTCTGTCTTATTTTGTCTTTCACCCAAATGCTCTCAGCCATGTGTCCTGGTTCATAAATTTCCATACACTTTCATGCCTCTTTAAATGCATTCTATGAGAGTTTGTGTTTTTAGCTTGG
Organism: Geosciurus inauris; assembly: GCA_004024805.1. Taxonomy (NCBI): domain Eukaryota; kingdom Metazoa; phylum Chordata; class Mammalia; order Rodentia; family Sciuridae; genus Geosciurus; species Geosciurus inauris. Next base: position 3,481 of record PVHX01025346.1, on the reverse strand, counting down.
CAGAGCCAAATAGAAGGGAAAGTCTTTGACTTTATTCATTTGTGTAGACTCACTCTATTCCTTCTACTATTAATTGTTGGGCATCCTGCCCCATCCAGGTCCAAATAGCAGCTCTCCAGTTTCAAGAAGGGGGCATGTGGTGTTGGGGAGGAGCTAGAACTGGGTCATTGTATGAGATATTCTCTGAACACATGCTATCAACTGGAGAAGGGTCAAGCTAGCTAAGGGTGTTCACTTCTGCTCCCAGGGAAAAATAAAGGGAAAAAGAAGATGTACACTATTTGGGTATGGACAGTGGCTTAAGGGTTTAACAATAGTGAAGGATCCGTTGTCCAGGGATTAAGCAAGGTAAAGAACTAGAAAGATGAACTTGGAGGTGACACATACAAACTAGGCTGGATGTTGTGTTTTATAATTGAGTGTGTCTTGCTGAAGTGTCTTGCTTAAAGATGCTGGCCCCAGTATTTCCCTGGCCAGGTTGTTCTACCCATCTCTACCACCTTCTCATTTTCTACTTTCTGAACGTGGATCCTTCTTCTCCCCATCCTCTGAGTATGCACCTGCTGCATTTATATTCTCTCTGAACCACAGCTTCATAGAAACAGGGCTTAGCCTTTACCTCAGAATCTGTTGGTAACCTTTGCCTCTTTTCTTTTGTTTCATGTGATTGTCAGTCACTAAAATGTATTCTTTTTGTGTACCTCAGTTTTCTTTATCCATGAACCCTTCAAATTGAAAGGAAGAAAATATTTTAGTCTAGAAAGAATTATGAGAAAAAGAGAGTTAATGGATTAATGTAAAAGCCAGTCATTCTCTGTTTTAACAATAGGTCATTCACAGTACTTATTGCAAGAACCATTAAAATCATCAACAGGTGCTGACTTTGAACTAGCTCATCAAAATCTCACTATTAATAGCTTTAATAGCTTTGAAAAGTGTTTCAGAATACTTGCTTTTTAACAGTCAGAGATTAAAGGTGGACAAGATGACTGTTGGTCCCAAGGGAAGTTCAGGGTGTTGGGGGGGGCACCCATACATGTGAGGCTAATGTGGTAGAGGTGGTTCATTGAGTTCACTCACAAACATCTCCTGGTGCCACTGTCAGGGCAGAGATAAAGTGGAAGAAAGATTGGTCTGACCTGCTGAGCCAGACACGTGTTCCTTTTCAAAATGGTGGAAATCAGAAGATGAAGCCTTGCTTTGAAGAGTGTCAGCAAACATCTCAGAAAAGACAGCTGTCCCACTTTCTTTTGCAGTCCTTTCATGACATAACAGATCTCATTTTGTTAGAGCCTCTTCCAACACTGTCTTTCTAAAGCACTCCTTAATTTCTTCCTGTTCTTTCTGCTCTATCATGTTCTAAATAATAAAATTTTGTGGAAACTGGAGTCCTGGGTCAAGCTTCTATAGGAGGCCTTGGACCTAGTCTGTAGTCAGAGACTATCTGACTATCTGGGGAGGTGCTGAGAGCTATCCCCAAGGTGGAGCCAGGCAATGTAGAGGTCAGTACCCTAGTCAAAGACGACACTGCTATTTCAGCAATTTTTTAAAATTGTCACTCTAGTGTTGGGATGGCTTCTGTTTTAGGTGTATATTTAGAAGGTTCTTGGATTCTCCCCTTCATTCTCTTGTCCTTTTGAGTATTTGGGGGCAGGTTGTGTTTCTATAATTATGTTCATTTTATTTTATGTTTGTAGTGTCGAAGATTTGGTCTATGTCTATGTGTGAGTGTGGATGGTAGAAAATAGGAAATGCGACTTTTTCATGCCCTACTTCTACAACTATAAAAATTAGGGAAAACATAAATTAACATTTATAGAAGGTAAGAAGGTCTGACGCACAAGTGGAAGGGTTAAGAAGAATATTACATACTTTGGAGGACCATGTGAAAAGTTGCCATGGTTTAAGAGATATAGGTATCAACACAGATACAGAAAGAGATACTCTTCTGTGTGCCCCTCAAGATCCCCTTCTCATTCTTCTCACTTGCTTTTCTACCCTGAGGTTGACCTCTGTAGACCAGGAATGTGGGCTTCCCCAGGAGCCTGGCCAGTAAGGCATTGCAGAAGAGAGCAGTCAGGAGGGTGAGGCTGTGTGGCCATCCCCAGCTCCCTCCATCCCTGCTGTGCTTGGGCTGGGAATGGCTGCCTCCTCTCTGAAAGGGCAGAGCTCCCTTACGGTCACTCCTCTTTTAGCCCAGCTTCTGGAGAGTTGTGTCATCAGCTTCCTCACCTTTCCTCTTTGACTGGCCATCAGTGGTAACAGCTCTCATAGTTGCCAGACCCAGGGTGTTTCACTTCCCCTTCTTGGTTTCCTTTGAAATGCACCCTTATAAATAATCCCTTCATTAAACTTTCCTCAATTTCTCCATTTAGAATTGCCATCTGATTTCTGTTGGAAACATGATTGATACTATATTAGGTATGTATTCATAATATACCTACTACCATGTACCCCTTTAACATGCTGCATGGAATATACACCTCAGGTCTCAAGCACCAGCTGAAATGTGCTACTGACTATTTTCCCCAGAGGTATTGTTTATAGGTTCTAGAATAGGGGTAGGGTTCCCTGTTCCTTGAGACTAGGAGATGGATCTTGATGTTCTCTAGTACTGAGAAAAACATTCCTCCTTCCTTCTAGATTCTCCCTGCAAGAATGACCTTTTAGTCATTGGTAGAGCAGCTTTCTTTTCCTAGCCCCAAATCAGTGTAGGCAAGTTGTCATGGAGCCAGCATTGGTGTTTGTTGAGTGACAGAGAACATCCAGTAGGACTGAGGGTAGGCTGGCCTCACCCTCTTTTGGACCTGAGTGGCTGAGTTTTTTTGTCATCAGTAAATGTGACCCTTTAGCATGGAGCTGCTCTTAGTCTCCAGCAAAGATGGTGACCTCTTCACTGCTCTCCACTCGGGAGGGCAGGACTGTTGGAAAACAAAACTAGAGTGTCTTGAGTGCTCATTCCTCTACCCTGGATAACCTGATTCATTTTTATTGCAGTTCTCTAAACTCCATTGGATTTATTCTCTCCCTATTCTGTCTCTTTAAAGAAAGTGTGCACCTTATAACTCACACCATCTACCATAGAGATCACTTGCTATGGTTATACCTTGCTAATGTCTGATGTGTTGTACTTTGTACAATATAGAACTTCAATGGCATTTAAAAGTGCCTTGTCTTGGTGTGTACCTGTAGTCCCAGTTACTCGGAAGACTGAGTCAGGAGGATGGCTTGAGCTCAGGGGTTTAAGGTCGGTTGAGGCAACATAGCCAGACCCTGATTTAAAAAAAAAAGAAGAATGGTGAAAAATAAAAGTACCTCATCTCATTGCAATCTCATGTCTGATTCTCTGCCTTCACTTCTGTTCTAAGGTTAGATGACTGAGTCTGTTGTATGAATATTAGAATATATTTCTTTTTCCCAGAAAAATGTCAATGTGAATATTTTTCAAGTTGAATCTAACCACTGATTTTTAAATATCTTG
>PVHX01025345.1:0-22521 GCA_004024805.1 Geosciurus inauris | reverse complement strand
AAAAAAAAAAAAAAAAAAATTAAAGAAAAGAAAACAGTGATGTAATGTGGAATACTCCTTTGGGCTGAGTTGCTAACTTTCTGATGAGATGATACTTAAGTCTGTCATTTGATAGGAGGGAGCCAGCTATTCAAGGGTCAGAGGGAAGAATACTACAGAGAGAACAGTAGGACAAAACTCTGTAATAGAGGTGAACTTAGTATGTTTGAGGGACAGCAAGGATGGTAGCAGGGGTAACAGGAAACAACCAAGGGGGAGGTGTAATAAATGAAGTAGGAGAAGGTGACTAGAGACCTGATTATGTAGAGTCTTGAAGGCCAGGGTAAGTTGCTTAAGTTTTATTTTAAAATTATGGGAAGACTATTGGAAAATTTTAAATAGGTAAAAGGCACAGTCTGATGTATTTAAAATATCACAAAGTATGGAGAATGAGTTTGGGGAGGGTAGAAGCTGGGGGATCACCTAGGAGGCTATGGCAGTGACTCAGGAGAGAGGTAAAGGGATGGGGGCTGGAGTTAGGGTGGTAACTATAAAAATGAAGCAAATTAAAGCGTATTTTAAATATACTTTGGAGATAGAGTGAACAGGACTTGCTAATGGATTGATAAGAAGGAGTGAAAGAAAGAGTGGAATCAAAGATGGATCCTAGATTTGGGGCTTGAACAACTGGTGCTAATTCTTTACTGGGAAGGTTAGGGGAGAGCTGATTTTGGGGGAGAAAAATATGACTTCTGGTTTGGACCTGTTAGATGAAGAAACTATAATACATTTAGGATGACGCTTCAAAGATGAATAGGATCTCAACAGAATGAGAAGGAAGGAATAGCATAAGCTGTGGGGAGTACATTGTAGAGGAGGGAAGCCTCAGGGAAGATGCATCATCAGTTTGTTGTGGCTGGATCATGTCTGGGAAGGCGAGTAGAAAGAAATGATATTGTGAAAAAAACATGAGATACTTTTTGTACTTTGAGACTTTCCTCATTGGCACCCAAACATTTATATTAAGTGGAATGAGTAGGAAGAAGAAATTAATCTATCCTATTATTTGATGCAAGGTAAATTATTTTCTATAGCTGATATAGCAACGAAAAAAAATCCTCATTAGAACTTTTTTCACAAGTGAAATGATAGTCACCAAAAACAAAACTACCTTCCTAACTCCTTGGCTAGTGGGTTTTTGTTTTGTTTTGGTTTTTGGTTTTTGGCTTTTGGATTTTTTTTTTTTTTTTTTTTTTTTTTGGTGGTGCTCCCTACAGAGGTCATTTTTGGTGCAGACTGCTTGGGTAGCACTTGCTTTGCTGAAGGGGGGATGGCAGCATATGCTCAATAGTTGTCTATCTATTAGACCTTATTAGATCTTCTTTTGATGATGAGAATTTTATAACAACATCCATTTTATCGTACTGAAATAATATTCATAGTTAATATAATCACCTTATACAAATCACTACAAAAATCAACATAATATTCCAACTGTAATATAGGGGAGAAATAAAAGGACAGATATTTATAATAAAATGATATGCATATCAGTACATAAAATTGAGCATAGTTTTGAATTTAAATGTGGCATGGTTTTCAAACTGCCAAACAGGTCTTGGTGAAGATTCAAACAATACGAAGTAAAATTTTTCCTTGATTTATGTAATACCTGCATTCTTAGAAACTTCAGTTTATTTTAAAATTATGCAAAAAACGCTTAGTACTTATATATAACATAGATTTAAGGTCTTGGCTCAATATTCATCAGGCAATTTTTAGCTTGAAAGAATGTCTTATAGGACTGCATATACTCATGCAGATAGGGAATGCTGACCCATTGTCTGAGAGTCAGGAGTGTCATGAGCACTGCAGGACACCCTGCCACCTCTGGCTCCTGCTCATAAAATGCCTCACAAATATCCAGAATGTCCCGGGGGTTGACACTACCCCTGATGAGAACCACAGGTCTAACTGTCCTCTGGGCCAGTGGCACCCCTGTATGGCAGACACTGAACCTCAATCTAAACAGTAACCTTTGCGTACGCAGGGGTGTGTCTGTCTTGTTCCTGTCTATTCCTGGGGCCTGGCCAAAGTTTGTCCTTGATAAACATTTGGTGAGGGAAAGAATGACAAGGTGGTTGGAAACATAGGTTTTCTTTTTTGTTTTCTTTTGTGGAGCAACGCTTTAGTCTCTCTAATCTGTTATGATCTGAGAAGATTGTTAAAACTTATCCATGAGAATAAAAAGTAGTAGAAATTATTTTCCCCTTGAAAAACAAATGCTGGTACCAAAATGTCTATTTTTATTTATCTGCATCTCTGCCATTGTCTGTCTGAACTTTTATTTTGTTAAATTTAGGGGGTATAGATACATATATTTGTGTCTTTTCTCCTTTTCTAGTGTGGGAAGAGTTGGCCTACTATGAAGAAAACACACGAGATTTTCTTTTCCCTGAGCCCAAGTTGACACCTTCATACCCCGGAATACATAGGGAGGTGCTTATGAAGACAGCCATAGGTTTTCCAGTAAGTGATTTTGCCCATCTGGGGTTCTATTGGGAGAGATATTCTTGGGACATGAACATTTTATTCTCAACAGTGTTGATCTTGGACAGATAATTTTATCTTGGTTAGTATCCCAGTGCTGTTTAGATGCCCTGCTCAAGATACCAAATTATACTGATTTCCACCATCATCTGAGAGATGGAAGTCTTATTATCCAATCAGGCTAAATCATTGGCATAATTGCATTATCACATAGTTACAAGATAGTTGATATCTCATCTTCCTCTTATTGTAGATTAACAGAAAGATTTGCTTAGTCATAGCAATTATGACTAAGTAGAAAAGCAATAATAGTAATGTTATCTCTTGTTTATTTTGTGCCTTCAACTTTTTATTCATAATATTTTTCTCCTAATATCTGTCTGTGTTAGCCAGTGCAGATCTTATGGCGTTCATTTAATAGAGGAGAAATTGACAGGCCCACTAATTGCTATTACTGAAGGATCTTTCCTTCCTTTTTTCCTTATTTCCTTCCTTCCTTCCTTCTTTTCTTCTTCCTTTCCTTCCTTCCCTCCTTACCTCCTTCATTCATTCATTTCTTTCTTTTTCTTTTCTTTTCTTTCTTTCTCCTTCCTTCTTTCCTTTCTCCCTCCTTCCCTCCCTCCCTCTCTTCTTTCTTTCTTTCTCCTTCCTTTCTTCCTTTTTCCCTCCCTCTCTTCTTTCTTTCTTTCTTTTGTACTGGAGATTGAACCCAGGGGTGCTTAACCACTGAATTATGTCCCCAGACCTTTTTATTTTTTATTTTGAGTCAGGGTCTCACTAAGTAGCTTAGGGCCTCGCTGAGTTGCTGAGGGTGGCTTTGAACTTGAGATCCTCCTGCCTCAGCTTCCCAAACCTCTGGAATTACAGGAATGCACTACCATGCCTGGATTAATGATGGATCTTAAAAGACACAGCAGATATTCAATTAATAATCTAATCAGAGTTATTACCTGAACCCAAATTCAAAGCATTTATTTTGATGTTATCTTCAATGCTTTCTAGTTCCAGAGAAACCCTGACAATTTACTTTTTATGTCACTTGATGACCTCCATTTTAAGGGCCCAATCTTTGAGAATTTTGAAAAGCCTATTTAATACTCAACTTTTCTGTTACTGCCTCATTAATTGCTGTTATTATTTAGTGAAATGTTATACTCTCCCCTTTGTTGAGCGTACTATGCAGAATATATAACCTGCAGGACCTTTGTTTCTGTAATGCTTGTGATGACAGAGTTTCTAATTCTAATACCCATCAAAAGTTCTATTCTAATTCTAATATTCATCAAAGGCTGTCCTGATCAGCATTCTGATGTCTATATCTTTAAGCCCTCCACTATCTTTGAGACTTTGGCAAATATTACTGAAACCATTTTTTCCAACATCGTCTTCATGTATCAGTTATACCCATGGACTTATGGTATGCTTGCCTTTATTATGTTGAATTACTGGGATGTTGTTTTTCAGAAGCTAAAAGGGAATAAAACTCGAGAATCAGTCTGGGGAAACTCTCTTATTGTCCAAATTTTCTGTTAAATAGAAGTCTTTTTTGTTGTTGTTGTTACCTGGGATTGAACCCAGGGGCATTTAATATCCCCAGCCCTTTTTAAATATTTTATTTAGAGACAGGGTCTCACTAAGTTGGGGATCTCCCTAAGTTTCTGAGGCTGGCTTTGAACTTGCAACCCTCCTGCCTCAGGCTCCCGAGCCACTGTAAAAGTCATCTTTAAACACTGGGATGGAATCTAGCTAAATATCAAGACAAGGGAAAACACACTTTCTTATGTTTTTCACATCTGTTTAACTTTATGGGTATAAACAGAAAGAAGGACCTGTAGGATGCTGTGTTTGTAGTTATTTATAAATGCACATAATCATCAGAGAAAGAGCTTTAAAAATGTATGGAAATAGCTTCAAGCATCAAAGGTAAAGTATCAATTCTTACAATTACACTAATCAAACTATATTTTAAAGAGTTTGTAAAAAGACGAGCTCTGTTTCTCTCAAATATTCTATAAAACAAAATGAAAATGATTGCCAAAGTTTTAACAATAGCTTTTGTTCATTGTGTGCTTACTAGATAGCAGGTACTAAGCTGAGCTCATTACATGGATTGTCTTGTTCAAACCTCCTTCACCCTGTGAGCACCTTGTGCTGCTATCCTTTTTCATATTGTATGGATGGAAAGCTGGTGTAGGGGGTTTCAGAAATGTACTGAGGGTCACAGAGCTGGTGAGTGGTGGATCAGGGGTCCTTATGTTTCATTGTCGGCACTCTTAGTGCATGATGCTAATTCTCTTGTATTTATTTTAGCCCATTTTTCTATTTCTTTCCATTTAACATTGTAGGAAGTTATTCACTTTATTCTCTCAATTTACCAATTCATTAATAGATTCCTTTCTTTACTAAAATGGGATTTTTTTGCATTTCTATACAAAATTCATTGTGAGTTTGGAAATAATTCTGATGAATGTAAATACTTAATATAAGATATAAAATAAGTTATTTAAAGCAGGTAGTCAGGAAAAGAGAATATCTATCTATCCCTCCTTCTAGGTAATCTCATCCAATTTCATTGTCCCATGATAAAGAGAGTAACTAATAAGTACGGACACTGGAACCAGAATTCCTGGGTTTAGTTACCAGCTCTACCATTACTAGATGGACAAGTTATTCAAACTATCTTCATTTACTCATCTACTAATGGGGATCCTATTAGGACCTACTTCATGGGGTTATGTTAGGATTAGATGAGTTCATATTTTCAACATACTTAGGCCTGGATCTAGTACACAATACATATTATGTAAGTATTTCGCTATTCTTATGTATATATTTTAGATAATATATGTGGATTATGCCAACCACAGAAAAGAATTAGGTTCTTGCATGATTTCAAGTTAGGATGAGGTGGGGAAAGGACTGTTTCCAGTAATTTAATTGCTTCTTTTATGCTGTTTTATTTTTAGGGTATTGCTCCCAAACTAGAGTTTTCTACAAGGACAGCCATTCGAGAATGTATGTTTCTGCCTAGAAACAGATTTTATGTAAGTTATAACAAAAAGACAGCAGTAGAAATGCTTTTTAGAATTATTTCCACAAATTTAAGATTTATCCTAGAGTCACTTTACAAGTTTAGATGCAACTGAACAAATGGAAACCTGTAAAGTTTTTTTGCTAGGTTTCTATATTCACACCATTCACTCAGCCTATCACATTAGAGTGGATATGTTTGGCATGTATTTGGTATGGTGTAGAAGTGGGTAATTTAGACATTAAAATCACAACTTTGACATAAATGAACTAGTTATTGTTCTGTTACTTTTATTGATCTTGTGAACAGTTTTGTTTCCTTCTTCCGCTGAGACAACTTCAGAGTTGCATCTGTGGTCCATCTTGGGTAGGCATGCAGATCTCAGGGCATCTGTGCACACCACCTCCATACCACTCTCTTCACTCCTAATTTTCCATCACCCTCCTTTTTTTCAGTTTTTCTCTTACCTTAATGCACATGCTTTCATAGCCATTAAAATTTCTTTCTAGAGGGGCTGGGATTGTAGCTCAGGGGTAGAGTGCTTGCCTTGCATGTGTGAGGCCCCGGGTTCGATCCTCAGCACCACATACAAAGCAAAATATTTCTTTCTAGAACAAAATGGAGAAGAAATCAAGATAAGTTGTAAAGCTTCTTCGAATACTTTAAGACAAGGCAGAATAAAATTAATAATAAAATGCTTATCCCTAATCTCACAGTAGGCATGGAAAATACCTTGAAATTATGAATTGCAGATTAAGGGGCATTATTAGAAGGACCACTAATCTATGTAAATCTATCAGTTCTCACAGAGTGGGAGACCAGTAATTAATTTTAAGGAAAGCATTAGCTACTTCCCCTCTCCATACTGGGGATTGAACCCAGGGGCATTGATTTATATCCCAAGCCCCATTTATTTTATTTAGAGATAGGATTTCACTAAGTGGCCCAGTCTGACCTAAATTTGCTATTCTCCTGTCTCAGCCTCCCTGGAAGCTGGGATTACAGGTATGCCACCTTACCAGGCCTATTAATTGCTTTTTAATTTCTCTTTATTTATTTATTTTTAAAATATTTTTTAGTTGTCAATGGACCTTTTTTTAAAAAAATTTATTTATATGCAGTGCTGAGAATCGAACCCAGTGTGTCACACATGCTAGGCAAATGCTCTACCACTGAGCCACAACCCCAGCCCTAATTTCTCTTTATTAGTCCTCCGTTCTCTGCAGTTTATTTGTGATATGTTCATGGCAATTTTTCAGTCTATCTTTTCCTTCTATTCTACTATTTTAACTTGTTTCCTTCCTGATATAGGTCTGCCTTCTAAAAGTGAACTTTTAAAATGAATAACATAAATATCACATTTATTTTAGAAAAGGATAAAACACAGGTAAGAAAAAAAAAGGACAAAGCTGGGCACAGTGGCGCAAGCCTGTAATCCCAGCACTTAGGGAGACTGAGACAGGAGAATTGCTAGTTCAAAGCCAGCCTCAGCAATAGTGAGGTGCTAAGCAACTCAGTGAGACCCTGTCTCTACATAAAACACAAAATAGGGCTGGGGATGTGGCTCAGTGGTCGAGTGTCCCTGAGTTCAATCTCCAGTACCAAAAAAAAGAAGAAAAAGGACAAGATAAAAATAAAAATCACCTGTCATTCTTACCATTTAGAGATAAGCTTGATGTTTTAAAAAATTGTATTCAGTATGCATATGCATATATTTTTTATTTTAGAAGACTGCGATCATACCATGTACATATCATTTTGTACATTTTTCACTAGTGGCTTTCAAAAGTTCAGTTAAATACTATTATATTCAGATTGAATTTTCTTGTATCTTAAAATATATATATATTTTTTGGCTTCAGGAGGAAAGATATAAGTCACGAGTGCCTTTATCCATATCACGTGGACCAGTGTTCCCCTTAAATGATATAAAGAAAAGGCCAAAGGAGAACAGTCCTGACAGACTGCCCAGAGGCACACAGCCCCGGACGCCCTCTCCACATTCCACCAGACGTTTCTTCCTAGACAAACCAGCTCACTTGAACCTTGGAAACAACTTCAGAATCTCTGGGGAAGGGAAGCCTCCATTCGTGGTTAGACATGTGAGCCTAAAATTATTTTTTTGGAATACTTTGGGATGGTCAGGATATAAATTATGGTGTGAATAAAGGAAGATTGGGCCATGAAAACAAATGAGTAATATTAAAGAGGGAATTCAAGTTGAGTAACAACTGTGAATAAATTAATTTCCTTCCTAGAATCATTTTCAGGAAGCTCCTCTAAAGGTATCCCATACAGAGAACTTGCTTGGCAAATGTCAACATCCCTATTTTTAATTTCTAAAAATTATTCCTAGAGCATATTTCTGTGTAATAGCTCACTATTATTCAGAAAAGTTTATGAACTGCTGGGAGTTGAAGATGTTTAACAGGATGGTGTGTACTCTTATTAATTCAAAACTGAAGTTTCATCAGTTTAAAAGAAAACTGCTTTGGTTTTCTCAATGATATTGGTGCTCAGTGGCCGTACTTTGAAGAGCAGGGAGAGTATGTTTGTATGAAGAAGCAAGGATATGCCATAATCACAGCCATTAATTAGAGCCACTTTAGATTTATCCTGCAGGAAGTAGGTGGTAAATTTAATTGCTTTAGTTTCTCTTAGTCTCTTTACATTTTTTAATGTTGTACTATAAAAGCAATGGAAAATATAGCAAAGTTAAAGAAAATAAGTTACCCATAGGTTCACTAGTAAAGTAAAATAATTATTTCATTTGGTACATTTTCTCCACTTATTTCGTATTCATAGGCTTTATCAAATTACAGTTATAGTGTATCTAGTGTATATACACCTTCATTTCCTGATATATTTCAGTTAGCATTGGTTTTTTGGTTTTGTTTTTTTTCCTACCAGGGATTGAACCCAAGGGGCACTTAATCATTGAACCACATCCTCAGTACCTCCTTTTTTAGTTTTTTTATTTTGAGACATGGTCTTGCTTAATTGCTGAGGGCCTTGCTAAGTTGCTTAGGCTGGCTTTGAACTTGTGATCCTCCAGCTTCAGCCTCCCAAGCTGCTTGGATTACAGGTGTGAGCCACTGTGATCATTGCTTTAAAAGCATTTTCTATATTATTTTCTATTCCTCATAAACATCATTCTGTGTTCTAGTGAATTATTCTCCAGAATATTAACTATTGATAGTATATTAAGTTGATATTAAAGTCATTAGTTGTGATGATTCTGTATATGACACACAATGGGGCATGATATGTCTGAAAGTTAAGGTTCTGTTGAGATGATGAGAAAGTAGTTGGTTTATAGGTAGTCAGAACTTATTGCTAGAAACTACCAAATAGATAATCTACCTACAAATACTCTCTATTCAAAGATATAGAACTATAGAAAAGCTGTTTTCTTTTTGGTGGCTTAAATAAAGATCTCTGGCAAAAATAGAGCAACCAACTTTTAAAGATGGCTCCATAAAAATATTTTTGACTTGAGTTTATTGGACAGTATGATTTATTCTATTCCCAATCATTTTTTGTAAAATATAACTTTAGTCCATGCCACTGTGGATTAAATAACCATAAAATATGGGTAGGTATCTAAGAGAATAACCACTTGCTTGATATTTCTATTACATAACAAATTCTTTTTTTGGTACTGGGGGTTGAACTCAGGGGCACTCTACCACTGAACCACATCCCCAGCCCTATTTTGTGTTTTATGTAGAGACAGGGTCTCACTGAGTTGCTTAGCACTTCACCTTGCTGAGGCTGGCTTTGAACTCACAATTCTCCTGTCTCAGCCTCCCAAAGTGCTGGGATTACAGGCGTGTGCCACCGCGTCTGGCTACATAACAAATTCTTATATTGCTTTTACTATGTGCCACATTATTTTAGTTTTAGTTTTAGATGGACACAATACCTTTATTTTATTTATTTATTTATTTTTATGTGGTGCTGAGGATGGAACTCAGTGCCTCACACATGCTAGGTAAGCGCTCTGCTACTGAGCCACAACCCTAGACCCACATTCTTTTCTAAGTGATTTTACATGCTAATTCTTTTATTTAACTGGATTTCCTGATGATATGATATTTACGTAAGTAGAAGCATTAACTTTTAGAGGATCTGGTGTTGTAAAGACTATAAATTCAAATGGATATATTTCTTGAAGTAGCATTATAATCTAACTTATGAAATAAGAAAATAACAGAAAAATTTAAAAATATACTACTATTATATTGTAGATATTCTGGAAAACTGTGTATTTCAAGTATTTTGATCTATTAGCAGATCATGTTACCCAGTTTTTTTATTTTTTTGTAGGAAAATATGGTCTGTCACCTCAAGTAAAATAATTAGCACTTTTTTCAAGAACATAGACACTCAGACTGGAAGGGAATGCAGAAGGCTGAAATATCACCTTGTGGCAATCTCTTGCTCTTAGGAAGGCCCCTGACTGGGCCAGCAGTGTTCATACTATTTAAGAACATGAAACTCTATCCATTATTAAAAGATCATGAAATAAAGCTTTGCTTGCTTCCTACTCTGCTCCATCCTTACCAGTTATTAGAATGTAATTTCTGTTCAACTTTAGTTCCTTATGCTAACATTTAGCCTTGTATTTTCATGTTCTAGCCTCAGTGAAGCCTCAGTGAAGACAGGGACAGTTTCTCCTATTGGTTATAATATAACATACTTGGAGACTGTGATTTTTTTTGTTTTCCAGCCTTCTCTTTTCTGGTCTATATAATCAGTGATTGATGGGGAAAAAAGCATTATAGGTAATAAGGATAAGGGATAAAAACTACTGTAAATTCTAATCTTAGTTTTTTCTTTTATTTTCAGGTGGACAGCGCAAAGCCCTTTGGTGAAAATAGTTCAGAGCATCATTCGCGAAAGTCTAGAAGAAAATCTAAGTTTTCAAACTTTCCATTTCCAATAAGAAGAGGTACTCAAGTTTCTTGTTATACCTGTACATATTCTTATAAGAACCAGTGCATCCTACTTATCTTCTTTCATTTTGAGGAATCACAAGTTACACTGGACACTGTAGGCCTGACTGTCCAGGACTCTTCATCTGTGATGTTCCCAGAGGGTGTTCCCATGATCTGAGTCAGCTGAGGCTCCAAGCCATTAATTGGATAGTTCCCCTGCTACTGAAGGGGCCTGTCCTGAGTATTTTTGCCCATCAAGTATTGTAAGTTGTTCCCTGGCAGGGCTGAAAAAGCAGAGAGCAGCCTGTGCTCGTGTGAACTCCTTGCAAAGGCACTGTTGACAGCTAACAAAAAAGCTATTTTGTTTGCCATTTTTCTGAGTGGGAAAGAGTAGAAGATTGAAGGTGATCAGGAGATATAGCGTTTGCTATACAAGGTTCCATATTATTGAGGAGTAGAGCCAACCTTACCTGAAACAGCTAGGTTAAGGCAGGGATCTCAAAACTTTAGATTTCAGGACACTTTTCCATTTTAAATGTTATTGATGATCTCAAAGAGCTTTTGTTTTTTTTTTTAAATATTTTTTTAGTTGTTGATGGACACAATGTCTTTATTTTATTGCTTTGTACGTGGTGCTGAGTATCGAACCCAGGGCCTCACGCATGTGAGGCAAGTGCTCTACCACTGAGCTACAATCCCAGCCCCTCAAAGAGCTTTTGTTGAGGTAGATAATGTCTATCAATATTTAGCATGTTGGTGGGGGCAGGAAAGGTGGTGGAATGAGATAGACAACAATGCCCTAGGTACATGTATGACTGCACATATGGTGTAACTAATATTTTGTACAACCAGAGAAATGAAAAATTGTGCTCCATTTGTGTACAATGAATCAAAATGCATTCTCTGTCATGTATAACTAATTAGAATAAATAAACTTAAAAAATATTTAGCATGTTAGAAGTTAAAACTAAGACATTTAGAAATATAAAACAGTAAGACAAATTCCATTAGCTAACAGAATGGTGATGTTATGACATGTCATGGTAACCTTTGTTAGGATTGTGAGAAAATGAGAGTGAAAAGAGCAAATCGTGGCTTAGTATTATTATGTAAACAATTTGACCTTGCAAATTGGTTAAAAGGTCTCCAGAACCCCTGGGGAGGTTCTTGGACTATACATGGAGAATTACTGGTTAAGGCATCCCTGGGTGTCCTTTACCTTATGACTGTGATGTGTGAATCATGTCAACAGTGAAGGTCAAGGCAGCAAATTCAATCATTTCTGAACTTAATCAAAATTATTTGGTTAGGAAGGAATGGTGGTGGCCCCTTTTCCTTTGCCTCCTGGTAGGACTGGCCTTGTCTCATTCCTAACAATAGAGTTCTCTGTCTTAGGCTTAGATTTGTACTTTGCGGGAGCTGCAGTCTTTGGGGGCAGCTCAGGCCAGTGTTCTTAGATCATGGTCATTGTTTGATAGCAGCTGACCAAGGTCTGAGTATAGGGTCGAGGCAGAAAGTGCTTTATCTCCTCTGACATTTAAGTTCTGTGAATTGAAAATCATCCACATAGCCTGTAAAAGCAGCACTGTCTTTCCTATTACAGTGAAATGAAGCAGAAGCAAATATCCTTCCCTGGGAAGGACAAGTTGGGCTTAATGCTGGTTTGAGTACAACAGGACTAATATATCACATAGGTCTCAGCCTTTGTCTTTTCTTCATCTTGGCAGATGGAAAACTAACGTTCCAGAAAAGTTGCAGGATCCTTTTCTCTTTTTGGTACTAGGGATTGAACGCAGGGGCACTCAACCATTGAACCACATCCCCAGCCCTATTTTATATTTTATTTAGGGACAGGGTCTCACTGAGTTGCTTTTGCTGAAGCTGGCTTTGAACTCTCCATCCTCCTGCCTCAGCCTCCCAAGCTACTGGGATTACAGCTATGTGCCACCGTGCCCGGCAGGATCCTTTTTTTCTAATAAGCTTCCAGGTGATACTGATGCTGCTAGTCCTTGGACTGCACTTTGAGAAGTGAGGGAACAAAAGCCAAGCCAGGTCCCTGTGTAAGGAGTGCTCAAAACCCAGTAGCAAGGAGGTTCCTAGGCTCCAGGGTGGGTTTGTGGCAATCACTGCAAAGGACCTTAGCACTGCCAATGCCTTGTCCAGCTCAGGGTGGTAGAGGAGAGCTCCTGGAACAAGATGGACATGCACATATTTGAGTACTCAGAAGATATGAAAACTGCTAGACTTTAAAAACCCATTTTTTATGTCTTCCTTCTCACTACCAGTGACATTGTCCATCCAGGAAAGGTCCTTGTTACTGCCTAATCAATCCCCAGTCACACTGGGAGAAGCCAGGGTGGCCTTAGCATCATCTTATAAATATTTTATTTCAAAATCATTTTTTTCCAACCTGGAAAAATTAAGCTTCACCTTAGTTTTCTCTATGTGTATTTATTATTTCACTCCATATCATCCTTAGCATTTCTGATATTCTGTATACTTCTCATAATTATTTAGGGTGATAATGATTTCCATTGCTGCTGCATTATATTTCTCTAACTCTTATGTATTCATTGTTTCAATTTAATATTTATGTCTACCTTGGACAAATATACTCAAGAGCTCTTGCATAAATAATCCTATAAACAAAGAAAATGGCAGAAGAGGCAGAGTACATGAATTGTATTTTAGACCTGCATTACTTTCTTTTAAGTTCTGGCACCTAGGCAAATATATTTTTTTCTGCCTAAGGCGACTTAGAGGTATTGCTTCACTTTAGGTTTGCTTCACTTTAGGTTTTGCTTTACTCTTACCCTTCCCATACGTGGTGTCATTAAAATATAACCTCACTGTTGATCTCAAGAGGACAGAAATAGAACAGCAGTGACTAAAGGGAGATTTAAAAGTGATAGTTAATTTACAATTCATTGCCTAAAATTTATATACTGCTGTGGAATAAATGTAACAGCAGTTTTAGGGCTAATGGTAATAATGAGTCATTCAAACACCTGTTCCTCTTTCTTCTAGCTTCTTCTCTTGACAGCATTGCAGCAAACATAAAGGTAATTTTAGAAGTAGCATTTGTAAAATGATTAATTTCCAGCTATCTTATGTCAATTACTAGGTTTTCTGTAATCAGTGGTGGAAAATGTATTTTTAGTTAGTGCTGCTTATATGGACTTGCTTTTGTTTAACTAGGTTTTATGCAAAGAGGTGCCCAGGCTCCACTGTACCTTTTGCTTTGGGGCTTATTGGTTTCCTACTCTCTTTTCATTTGTAGGATGAGTTATCTAGGAGGGTGTATCTAGTGGGCCCAGTATCTACTCTATCAGTAGTGATTTCCATTGCTTTTTCTGTAATTGAATACCTTTATACATAGAGGTGGTAAATCATTTGTTCTTGAAGTTTGATTGGTTTGTCAAATGAAGACTCAGACTTCTATGGTACAACTTGAAAATATATATGTGCAGAGAAAATTGAATATACTATGCTTCTTATGCCATAGCATTTAAATATTTTATTGAAATATATATATATTTTCCAGACTAATAACCCCCCATCCTCAGAAATCAAAGTTTAGAGCATTAATTTATTTTGGCCTATTAATATATGCCAAACATACAGGCTTTGAGTTATTTTTTTCTTGACTTTGACTCCTGAGCATTTTGTCTTTAGTCTTCTGCATTGCAGTTCCTCTTTCATTTGCAGGGGCAAATATTTTATCATCTTACTCCCAGTTCTCTTCCTTCTCTCACCCCACCTCTGGCTCTAAATTAAACAAACAAAACAAAAAATAAAGAATAATGCACAACTATTATCACTCAGGTTATCAAAGAGCCAGATGAACGGATTATTTTAAGGAATGAATCACCATCAAGTTTAAATTCAAGTAAGTTTGGAAAGCCCTTGCCCAGGAACCAAGGGGATGCTGATTTCCACCAGAAAACTTCATTCGCCACCTCCCAGCAATCCAGCTCTCCTAGTCCTCCGGATCAGCCCCTTCTCCGAGAAAGGTTAGCAGGAAGCACTCATCCCTGATCTGTCTACATCAGAGAGTACTGTGGTCTGGTGGCAGTAAAGCCCAATCACTTCATTAGTTTTCTTTCTGGTGATACCTTGACATGAAAAAATAACTGTTCCCTTTAAAATCTACCCAAAAGTCAGAACTGAGCCTTTTCTCTTGCCTCTGGAAAGTATATATCAGGAAATAGACAACTGACTGGTATACATACTATTTATCTATAAATTTTTATCTATTGTAAATTTTAAAATTAAAGCTCTTTATTTCACCAGTATAAAGGTCTTTGTTATAAAAAGTTTAGAAAATAATGAAAAAAAAATGAGAGAAAAAACAGTTGCCCATAGTCCTACCAAAGACAAGTGTATTAACATGTGGATGTATATTCTTTTTCTACATATAATTTCTTTCGTTGTTTACATGATTATCACAGATAATCAAGATACATTTGCATATGTCTGAAGGACAGGCCAGAGAGCTAAGAGCTAGAACCTGTATTTGCCAAACTGCAATCTGTAGGAAAGTAACCAAGCACCCACTCTGCGTGGGTCTGCCCTGGGTTGAGCCCTGAAAGTCTTATGTCGTGGGAATCCCTTGAGTCTCAGGCAAGCCAGCACAGGGGGTCACCTTAACTGAAAATAATATTTTAAAGACAGCTATTTTGTAGGAAAGATAAACCCATTTGCTTTTCTCTGTGTTATTAGTGAACAGAATAAGAAAGAAATGCCCATACCAAAATAATACTGTTGGTCACAAAGGAATTCATAGTAAGTTTATCCCAGAACCAAATTGGCTCTGAGATTTTAACAGGAATTATATAAAATTTGAGGTACACAAGGAAAGTGGGATTGCATTTTTAGTGTTTTTCAGAAATGATAGAATAATTATATTAAAATGCTAACTCATTTAAGGAAACCAGGTAATTATTTTAATAAAATCTATTAATGTATGGTGAGTTCTTAATTTCATTGACTTTATTGGAAAATAATACAATATAGATTTAAAAAAAATTTTTTTAGTTGTTGATGATCCTTTATTATATTCATTTATATATAGTACTGAGAATCGAACCCAGCACCTCACATGTGCTAGGCAAGCGCTTTACCGCTGAGCCACAACCCCAGCCCTACAATGTAGATTTTCAAAAACCAGCGTAGGCACATAGAGATAGATGGTCAGAGACATATTTATACCAGTCTCTGTGCCTGGCTTCCACTGGCTCCTTTCTGACTTTTATACTCTTTCCACAAGACTGGAATGCAGCAGATTGGCAAAATGGGGGGTTATCTCAAATTCAGAGACTTGTAGAGAATTGATTTGATGGACCTTTATTTAATTAATTTATTTATATGTGGTGTTAAGAATCAAACCCAGTGCCTCAGACATGCTAGGCAAGCGCTGTACCACTGAGCCACAACCCCAGCCCTACTAGAGAATTGATTTGAAGTGGAGAGTGGGAAGAACCTTTAACTGGTGGTGATTGGGAGACCTGGGCTCTCATGTTTGTCTTTATATAAGTGCTAGTTAATCTCTCACAAATCCCCTAGACCTCAGTTTTGCTATCTTTTAGATGAGTGTGATGATGAAAGATCTGTCTTCTTTCAACCAACAAGTACTTCTCTGCTTCCAGAACTGGGGAAAGCCCACAGCTTTTGTCCATGTTTTATTTATATACATCTTCCAAATTCTTTAGAATCAGTGCAGCAAGCTTTTCTGAGAGAATGAACTGAGTATGCAGTTATGGGCAACTGTTATGTGCCACGGACATGTTCATAAATTATCTCTTCTTCCCAGTTGCTTACATACTAGATGAGAGGGTAGACAGAGCCCCATCCCACTAAGTATGAAATGGATTGTGGTATGTATATAATGGAAGTAAATTCCAAATGCAGGGGAAAGACAGCACAGGAGATTGATTCCTTCCTGAGGGAGATCTGGGAAGGCCTTATTTTTCCAACCTGTGAAATGGCTTATGCATTCATTCAACCAGACTTTTATGACTGTCTTTATAGAACAGGTCAGAGATCCTAAACTCTGGATGCATAATTGCATCATGTTTTTTGAGTCAATATCAGTTGATATTGGAATTGAGTCTGTGGTTAGAGTATAGAATCTCTGTGGTTAAAAGAGTGTCTCAGAGGGAAAACAGGACTGTTAACCAATCTGCTCAGCCTAGAATGGAAATACTTAACATTTAACTTATCTCTCCTAATCTCTGAGAACTTTGAACCTAGCACAGATATAAAAAGAAAGGGAAAAGTGTACAAAGAGCTTTCTACAGGCAGAACTTTGTGAATAGAGCAGACAAATGCTATTAGAGTATAAAGTAGGAGAATGGCTCTTCTGGAATGTTTTGTGGAAGAGGGGACACTTTCATGTGGGCCCTGACGAAGGAGACTGGTTTATGATAGAGTTAATGGGGGTGAGGGATTTATGATAGAGTTAATGGGGGTGAGGGATGAGAGGTGAGATGGCAGGGCACTGTCAGTCTCTGGGTTTGGGGGGGATAGTGAACATCAGTGCTCAAGGATCTGAGGGGCAGGGCACCATGGGTGCCAACCTGAGGAATTTGGGCTTTGCTTGGTAGATAGTAGGGAGCTTTTACAATGTCACCTTTAGGAAGATGAGTCTTCAGACCAGAGTTTTATTAGCTGTCTCTAATGAGACAGAGAATCCTGTCTGTCCAAAGTCACTCTAAGCAGTTAACTCTGGACCTAATTGGACTATGAGTTTGTAAATGAGGCCATGATCCACAATGACAAAAGAATGACCTGGGCACAGAAAGGCCATCCGGTTTGCCCATGATTGTTCTGACTTTAGGCCCCCAAGTTCTGCTTCCTGGGAAACCTCTGGGTCTTGGACAATCTAAGAGAGGAGGTCACCTGAAATCTAGAGGGAAGACCCCAAATATAATATTTTTAAGGAAAATATAATATTTTTGATTAGAAGATATACTTTTCATATACTTGGGGAACACCTCATTCCCCACTGATTTTAGAGTAATTACAAAGACAGACTTCTGGAACATGAAGGATCACCAAAACTTTGTCCCCCCTTCACCGATTGTTCTTTTTACAGTAGCACCATCAGGACCAGTCTCTGTGCTCAGATCACAAGGGTGCATGAGAAATACCTCTTGAGATTCTCCTAGCTTAATACTGAAATCAGTAAGGTCCAAGGTCATAGGCATGAGTTGGGAACCAAAGTTTCAAGTGAGATTCAGCCCAAGGGTTGAATGGAAGAAGTGCAAAGTCTTTTGACTATCAACGTAAAAACAATAGTTCCAAAGGAGAAAGGAACACTCTCGAGTCTGACCCCCATCTCTACTATCTGGATAGTGTCACACTCCTTCAATGTACATCCTCACTCTTCCTTCCACATGAGCAGAAGGTGAATAACACAGACAAAGCTGTAATAAAGACAACAGCACTGGACCTGTCTGCTGGCTCATCATTCTCAAAGAATAGATTCTCAAATGTAGAATACATTGTACATAACATGCAACATATGCATTTATATTGTATGCAAATGTGGGAATTACTTTGGTAGTTTGAGACCTGTGAAAAAGCATACAGAGTGTCCAGCTGGTGGCTATTTTTAAATATTAACTTTATTTATAGCTTCAAAATATTTCTATTCCTTCCTCTTAAAAATTCTTGGAGCAGTTTACAAATGATATATGTGGTCATTTCTTAAGCACAGCAGTGCTTTAGGGGTTGCTTTTGTTTGCTGTGAAGTGTTTTTCAGGGTTGGTAATAGATTTGAGTATAGTCATTCCTACTCTTGGTCTTGCCTGCCTGGAGACCAGTGGGACATGCTTGTTACAGAGACTTGCAATCAGAAGCTGGATGGGTCTGGAACTACGCAGAGGGGCAACTGTGTAGGAGTTATTAGCTTGGTGGTTATAACAACCGTATTCCCAAATGCTCCTGCCATTTCCAGTGGTTGTCATAAATAATAGTAGGGAATCTTCTTATCCAAATTGCTAAAATTCTTTAGGCATTTTTATGAAACAGTATTTATGCTTTTTATTATCAAATTGCTATATATACTTTTAGTTTAGTTCGACCACAGAATTTAGGATTTGGTACCCACCCCATCACAAATATGAATGAATGAATGAATAAATGAATGAATTCACCATTCAAGCACTATTCTTTAAATACCTATTGTGGTATTCAATACCTGCTATGCTTGGGATGAGCTATTAACCAGAGTCTCATTCCAATTTTAGTCTTAGGAGTGGAGACAGACATTAATCAGATAATAACAAAATGTTCACTGCTGGAAGTGCTATGAATGTGGTGTTGGGAAATGGAACTCCAATTGCATGTGATAGGTCACCTGACCTCCTCAACAGAAGAGGGCTCAGCTGGGACTCTCTGGAAAGTCAGCAAAAGAACTGAGCCCAGAAGTATAGTTAAGAGTTAATAACAGTATGGATAGGGATTGGGAGGTGGTGGCTTTGTAGGCAGAGGTTTTGGCAAATGCCTATGGAAGGGTAAAAATTTTCCATGTTTGAGGAACTAAAGGACACCATCAGGCTTGTGGCTAAGTTTGCGGTCCAGGTAGCCTAAAGTAAATGAGACATAAAATAAAATCCTTTTCATAGAAAACAAGAGCTTAAATTTTATATGGAAAATTGGGGGATTAAAATTTAAATGTAAAATCAGAATTTCTTCATTGGAGAACTATCCGAAAAACACAGCAAAGTCCAAAGAAGAAAAGAATTAATTGCTCCTAGCCCCACACTCAAATACAACCATTTTTTATATCTTGGTTGTTCCTCTTCCCTAGTGATTTTCTTACACATAAGTTTAATAAAGACATTGAAATTATACTATGTATACAATTTTGCATGTTGCTGTTTTTTCATATAATTCAGTTTTAAGTATCAACCCCTGTTGTTATGTACTCTTAAGACAGTGTCCTTTTTAGTAGCTGTATAATACTCCACTCTGTTTACTCTGTTGAGCAGGTTCCATCCTAGTTCTCAGTCCACATGGAAGAAGATCCATGAAAGAGTATGCAGTCTTCTTACATCCCACAGAGCTCAGCAGCATGCAAACAAGGTTAGGAGTTCCAATAAAACTAAATCTTTGTGGACAAAGTAATAAGGGAACTAGAACTTGCAGTCTAGTGAGGGAAACACACATTAATCAAGAAACTACAGATATAGATGTAAAACTGTGACACTTACCAAGGAGAGTACAAGGTGACCTGAGAGTGTGCAGCAGGGATATGTGAGTGGTAAAGAGTCAGGGAGGAAGAAGAGGAAGAGCTTAGATCTGAGGAATGAGTGACAGCTACTTTGGTGTACAGCTTTCATCAAGTGGAGGTCCTATGGAAGGGGTCCTTTTAAATTTAGGACTGAGAGAAGATGGTTTAACTTGTCTGTAGCATATTTCCTCTATACATGGGAACCCAGTCCAGAGAAGAATGCAGTTGTGTGTGTAGTCTGTGTAAGGCTACAACACAGAAGAAAGTTTTTCTAAAATTTAATAAGGTGATTTGGGGCTGTTTGACTTATATGGGGGTGTTAGGAGCATTTCTGATGCATTGGTAGATATATCCAGTACTTTGTGTACTTAGACCTACAACTAAGCCACCTTTAACTTAATGCAAAAGAATGCAAATGAAAAGTTAACAGTACCCTCGGTGTCTGGATATAACCAGTTGAATTGGTCACCTTGGCTTGTTATATATTGGCATATACTAAATTTATGGGATGACACTTACAGATGGATATTGGTTACTGTAACAATGAGAGTTGTGGATTACCTTCTTTGTGAAGGCATTGGTTTTACTTTAATTTCCAACCTTTTCAAGGAGTCTTTTTAAAATGAAGAAAAAAAGAAAGAAGGAAAGAATGAAAAAAAGAAAAAATGAAAGAAAGGAAGAAAGAAAAGAAAGAGGGATGGAGGAAAGGAAGTAAAGAAAGATAAAGAAGGAAAGAAAGGAAGAAGGGAGGGAGGCTACATACACACACATACAGTGAAGGCCACATATTTGGCATGTGTGGAATGCACACACCAAAATCTGCACATCTGGGTGGTATTGATCTCTATCACATTATGGCAATACAATTGCTGGATGTGTTTTGTTATAGGAAGATTCTACCTTTGAAGTAAATTATAACCTTGAAAGACCAGGCTACTCTCTAAAGAAATACCCACTGCATGAACAGAGATATTTTTAACTGCTGTCATAAGTAAGTAAGAAGCTTAAGTACTTGTATTTTGTTTTGTTTTGTTTTTTTTTTTTTTGCAAAAATAATTGAAGTTTTCTGCTGTCAGTGAAGTAACTAAAAAATATTGTGGACAGGAGACATGGAGGAGACCTAAAGGCTGTGTTCTTCCTTCACCCAGTGAAACTCAGTAAAGAATGATGGCACATATATCTGCCGCTGTCTTGCCTCCTGTCCTGCTCACTCTCTATCTAAGGACCCTTGGCCTTCTTTCAGCTCCTGAACCAGCAGTCCTTTGCCTTGAACAGGGGCCTCTGCACCTGTTGCTTTCTCCAACTGGAATTCTTCCCTTCTCTCCCTGGGTAACTTCTGTTTATCTTCAATTCTCATCGCTTTCCATGACACTCCCTTCTTTATAACACCCTGCACTTTTCTTTCATTAAGTGTGACGCAGTTTTTTTATTATTGTTTACAATCAGTTTCTTCTACTAGAATGGACCCTTCATGAGATCCAGGACTCTGTCTCTGTTGCTTTCCACATTAAATCTAGCATTTAATGCAACACAAAGAATCCATTTAACTTTTCAATCCGACATATTGGCTGTGTGTCCTAGACAAGAACCTGCCTTGCCACACACTCTCTGCCATTATTCTTGCATCACCTGGCCCTCCACTGTGGTGGCTGCTTAGTAAACTTTCTTATAAGTGAATATCAAATTAGGTACCAAGGTAACTCTATCTTATATTTCAATTCAGATATGTGGCAAAGTAATTGGCCATGTTGTGGGCTGTTCATCATTTCTCAGCTATTCTCATTTTTCCCTTTCTGACCCCGGCCCAGAAAAATAATAGTAATAATAGCTCTTCATTTTGTGGTGGTATTCTTTCTTGCCTGTGGATAGTTGAAAGCTGATTTCTATGGATTAGAGTGAAGCTGGGGAACTCCTCTTCTGACATCCTGCTGACCAAAGTTGCAGATCTTCCTTATCAGATGCTTCTTAAATGCCAAGAACTGGTCTAAGCACTTCACATGTATTAAATGAATTGATACTTACTTCTCAAAACAACCATATGAGATGGGTGCTATTATTAGTTCCATTCTACAGAGGGAAACTGAGGCACTGAGAGATTTAGGTACTTTGCTCAAGGTATCATGGCTAGTGAATAGTGAATTGCCTCTATTCCACAGCCCTTACCAAATATGACAATATGAATCTGGGAAGTCTGGCTTCAGAGACCATCCTCTTAACCATTATGTTCTGTTGCCTTTGCAAAGCTAGACTGTGTGATAGGAGAACTCAGGGAGAAAGACATCAGGTATATAAACAAGAGCTCTTTTTTTTTTAATTAGTTTATTTAATTGCATTTCAAGTCATAGCACATATATAGAGCTCAGTTTTTCCATTTCTCTGGTTGCAAACCAGATAAAGTTACACCAATTGTGTTTTCATACATGCACCAAGGGTAGTGATGACGATCTCAATCAACCATCTTTACTATACCCATTCCCCTTTCCTGCCCCCCTCCTTCCCCATGTCACGTCCAGGGTTCCTCTATTTCTCTTATGTTTCCCATTCCCACCTCCTGTATTCATCAGCATCCACTAATCAGAGAGACCATTAGGCATTTGGTTTTTTGGGATTGGCTTACTTCACTTAGCATAATGCTTTCCAATTCCATCCATTTGCCTGCAAATGCCATAATTTTATTCTCTTTTATTGCTGAATAATATTCCATTGTGTATATGTACCACAGTTTCTTTATCCATTCATCTATTGAAGGACATCTGGGTTGCTTCCACAGTTTTGCAATTGTG
>PVHX01025344.1:0-22529 GCA_004024805.1 Geosciurus inauris | reverse complement strand
AGTTTTACTATTAAATATGGCCACTATAAATGCATAGTCCAATAATTTTATTCACTGTCAGTATTTAATAGCTTATTAATATCTTTTCACTTCTGATAATGAATTTTAATTTACATAAATTGTCTAATAGCTTTAATTTAAAAATGAAACAAATGAAATAAATTATGCTTTTAGGTAAACAAACAAATAAGTAAATACACGACTCAGCTGAAACTTTAAAATTTATTATTTAAATGTTTAAGTTCCTCCATAGGAACTGCACTTGGATATTTTTTTAATTCATTCATTTAACAAATTTTTGAGAACCTACTATATGCTTAGTTCTGTGCTAACTCTGAAGGATACAAAGAAAGCTGTTCACTACTTTAATCTTATAGTTTAATGGGGAAAGATAGAACTTGATTAAATAAATTTGATCCTCATTATTTGTGGATTCTATTTGTAAATTCATTTACATGGTTCTATGATAATTTGCAGACATGTGTAGAGAGGCAAAAATTTGTTTCTCAATGTGCACATTCTTAGCTAAAATTGAACAAGGCAATGATCTGATTTGGTTGAGCTCTCACACTTTGAACAAGTCTCCTTTTAATAGTCTGGCTGGGTGTGGTGGCTCAGGCCTGTAATCTCAGAGACTGGGGAGGCTGAGGGAGGATGACCACAAATTCAAGGCTAACCTCAGCAACCTAATAGTCTGTCTAGTACCAGGTTTTAAAAATTTCCGTGTTTCTATCAGCACTAATCATAATAATGACAGATAATAACTTAAATGTCAATCAGAAGTAGAATTGTCAAAAAGCCACCTTGTTGGAGCTATGTCAAAGGAATACGAAGCCAACTGAAAGTGTTCCCAGTGGCCAAAGCTGGAACAATTAGAGTAACAAAATTAATCCATCAATTAATAAAACAGTACTGACTATAGCTCAAAGTTAGAATTAAATAATCAATTATGCAGAACGTGATTGCACTAAATGCCACTGAATTGTTCACTTTAAAATGGCTAATTCCATGTCATGTAAATTTCACCCCCCCCAAAAAAAAAGAAAAAAGAAAAGCAATTAGCAGCAGGATTAATAACTACCCATAAAAAACAAAATATTAGTGAAGTTAACAGAATGGCATTATTCCACATTCTCTCATAACTTACATAGCTATTTTACCACAGATTTTATAGTATAAAATATAGGATTTCCATGGTGAACAAATGAGAGCACAGGGCATTGATTTTTAGAGATGTGCTTTATATGGTTTATATTCTTCAGCAAACAAAGCTTGTTTAGATCATATTAAAGTATTAACAATTTCTATTGATGGATAAGCAGACTTTATATTTTTTGAAGTCTAAATAAAGTGGTACATTAAAAAGCTGATGGGCAGCTCTTTGCTTGTGAATGGGACTTTTAAAATATAGACTATTGTTGGGGGGACACCGATAGTCCATATATTTAGGCATATAATTATGGATTGATTAGATTCTCAAAACAAGAAGAGTTGTCAGATTTAGAAAATAAAAATATAGGATTCATGCTCAATTAAATTTTATTTTCAGATAAACAAAAAGATATTTTTTAGTGTAACTATGACCTGATTCTTTCAAGGTGACAGATTTGTGTTGAAAATTTATCTGAAATTCAAATTTTATTTGGCAGTACTATAGATGAGCTTCTTATTAATCTTCTGCTTGAGGAATAGAATCTTTGCTGCCAGCATTCTCAGAGCTATTAATGCAGAAGATGACTCTGGCTACCATATTTCCTACAGAACTTTTCAATTAAATGCCTCAGTTTTTCATATAGTTTCTACTATTTGTTTTATTCTCTGCAGAGAATAAACCAATCTTCTGCTGGTGTGGTGAAAATCATTGCACAATTTAACTTTTCTTAATCAATTTTTAGATTTTACATCTATTTTTAGTCCTGTGTTTTCACATATTTTCAGTTCTATCTTCACCCTCAATTCTAGATGCTTTTGGTGTCAAAAAGCATTTTTGGTGTCAAAAACCATTTCCTGAGAGTTTTGCCATGTGTGGTGGCATTTGCTTTTCTTCTTAGAGTTTCTTTGTAGCCTTTTTAAAATTCAGGTTGCTCAATTTTTCTGTAACAGTTATCACTTATCCATCTACTTTTCCTTTTATAAAGTAAAACCTTTTTCCATTTTATAAATTCCTCCATTCTGGGAAGGAACAGGGGCAAATATACAGCTTCAACCCATTTTCCTTAACCATAATTCAGACCTAAATATTTTAATAGGTGACATTCAAAGAACAGATAATCTTAGTCTTAAGTAAACTTTCTGAAAACTGAAAGTGAAAGAATGGTTCCCAACTCATTTTTATCAGGGAATGCAATTTTAATACAAAAAATTAGAATATAGGACAAATATTTGTGAGAAAATTTTCTCACAAGTTAAGCAATTTGCATTACAATATTTATATTAAAATATTTCAAAATAAACATCTTGAGCAAGTTGGATTTAAACCAGCAATATAAGAATTTTCTTAATATCGGAAATATCTGTTTATATAGTTGACCAAAAGATACAAAGAAATAATACATATCTTTGTGAAATAGAAGAAGCATGTGATAAAATTTTCCATGCTCAAATTCAAAATAAGGGTACAGAAAACTAGAAATAGAAAAATAAAAATAAACTATATTTATACCAAATATTAAGACTAAAAATAACTTTTATATACCAATATTAATATTACACTCCATAGTTATCATTGGATGCACTCTAGTTTAGATCAACAACCAGGAAAGTATGTCCATTATCCATGCTTTTAATCAATTTTTGCTGAAATGTTTAACCAGTTCAATATGTAAGAATGAAAAATAAAGGATGTGATAATTTTTGAAAAGTATATCTCTCATGAGATGGCTTACATAAAAAGTCCAAGAGAATCTACAGGCAGAGTATTAAAGCTACTTGAGAGCATTCAGCATGATTATGGATTGCACAGTAAACATACAAAAATTTCATTGCAATTTTATACATTTACAAAACAAAAAATTTGAAAATGTAATTTTTAAAAGACAAAAAATATAGATACCTAGGTAAAATCTTAACAGATAGGAGTTTAGGTTTTTGTAGAGATAATTATAAAAATCTTGATGGATGTATTAAAATTCATGAATAAAAGGAAGTGTACAGTTTTGAGATAGAAATTCAAAAGAACAAATACATCTCTTAGTTCCCAATTAATCTTTTTAAAAAAAATTTTTTTAATTTTTTAGCTGTAGATGGACACAATGTCTTTATTTTATTTGTTTGTATGTGGTGCTGAAGATCAAACCCAGGGCCTCACGCATGTGAGGCAAGCGCTCTTACTGCTGAGCTACAACCCCAGCCTACCCAATTAATCTTAATTTATAAAGTAACCTTACTTTACTTTATACATTAAGGTAAATTTTAACCTTACTTAAAATCCCAAAAGAGTTTTGGCAATTTTATATAGGAAATTTAAAAGCTGATTAAAAAATACTCATGTACCAGTAAAAGTCAAGAATAACTATAAAAATTTAAGAAATACAAATGGTAAGGATTCACCTCAACAAATATGAAGGCCTGTGGTGAAGCTGTAAAAACATAAAAATGACAAATTTTTGCTGAGTTGAATAGCAGACTAAAATGCGACCAATTGCTAAGAATGAGATTCATATGAAAAAAAATTGATCAATTATAAGGATGTTAATACAAACTCATGGAGAACACATGGTCATTCAATACATGGTTCTGGGACAGGACAAGAAAAGTAAATACCCATTTCACAATACATATAAATTTATTTCAGACAATTTAAGAAAGGTCTAAATGTGAAAAAGCCATACTGTAAAATTTTGGCAAAATATTGGAGAAAATCATGATTTCAGCATGCACAGACAGAAAGACAAAGACAAAAAACTCCACTGAAATTCTGTTGAAGATATGGAAGAACAAAAATCATCATGCATAATATGGAGGCAAGAGTGTAGTTTAGTGCAACCACTGGAAAATTTGGGGTCCTATTTTCAATAGATTCAAGTCTTCGGGTCAAAAACTTCACTTTTAGGTACATATGTCTAAGGAAATACATGGCAAAACTTTTCATTGAGGCATTGTTTTTAAGAGGGAAAAACTGGAACCAACTTAAATATTCATCAATTCAATAACAGTCGTATTTCCTTATAGAGAAATACTATGCAGCAGTTACAGTGAATGGAAAGCACCATGTCCATCCACATAGACAATATTCATAAAGAATAGAGAATAAAATGCAAGTTGAAAAATAAGAGGTAGGTTTGATGCTATTATGGGGTTAAAGACATGTATAATGAAACAAAAATTTGTTTAGAGATATGTACACAAAGCAAAATTATAAAAATGTGCACAAGAATGGTAAATACCACATAAAGGATATAAGTTTTGTCTGGGAAAGGAAAGAGGGGAATGGAATAGAGATGTACAGTAGAACTTAACTTTTTCTGATATGTCTAATTTCTTAAAAAATTCTGGGGCAAATTTGTAAAATATTAGTGTTGGAAAAACTGGTACTAAGTATTTTATTTTATAGTTTTCTTTACGGTTGGAATATTTTATAATACAAAGTGAAAATCAAAGACTTAGTCAGAAAAATAAAAAACCTGGGATGATGGTTAAATTAAAATATTTGATTTTTCATTCCAGAAGTCACTCAAAAAAATGTTTAGTTTTCTTCTTTACTCCTTTTAGTGGGCATTTGTTTCTGGCCTGATTTTCTAATGAAGAAAACCTGACTGGCAGAAGCTCTCATTGCATTTTAAAAATACAAATCGAGTTGTGTCACAGCAAGTCAGTGGGTCCAATCTAAATGCTTTTCTTTTTCTTTTTTTTTTTTTTGAAAAATAACACAGATATTTTAATTTTTCTTATTTTTAACTAATATAAAGGAAAACTTGCTTCAATTACTAATGGTAAAAATATATTGCTATAACCAACCAATACATTGTAGCATATAGATAGGTGAAATGAATAAATTCTTTTATTAGCCATTACATGGCTCTTGTCTCTGTTTACAGTAGTGACCACTCAGAACCACCAATACCACTCAATACCCTTCTCTCTGATCTCCCTCAAACCCACTCATTCTCGTTCTTGTCTGATGACTTGCCCCTTAGAGGACACCAAAGGAAGCTATGGCAGTTACCTACCTGCTCCCATCTTTCCTGTTCTCTCTAGGTTCAGCAAGTGCAGGTCCCTCCTCATTAGAATGAGTGATGCCCCTTAGGCATCTATCTGTCCAGTACTTTTCATCTCTTAACTGTATTCTCACCTCTCCTTTCCAACTTCTTCACCTTCTCTGAGTCTGTTTTATTATCTGTAATATGGAGGCAATAAATACTTCCAATGTTGTTATGAGTATCAAATGAAATCAGGCTATAAATATTCACTTATATTATAAAAGGCCATGTGTC
Source organism: Geosciurus inauris (assembly GCA_004024805.1). Taxonomy (NCBI): domain Eukaryota; kingdom Metazoa; phylum Chordata; class Mammalia; order Rodentia; family Sciuridae; genus Geosciurus; species Geosciurus inauris. Next base: position 17,097 of record PVHX01025344.1, on the reverse strand, counting down.
TTCAAAAATTGTAGTCTATAATCTAGGTTTTTAAGCATGAAAGGATTTGGACTTCCTTAGAAGGGTTCTATTTAGATAATACTGATCTCTAAAATACCTACAGAAACCATTTGCAGGAAAAATTCATACATAGAAACCAGGGAAGGAAAGGAAAATTGTGTGCTAAATGGAAAGAGGAACTGCAGGGAAAGACATTGACAAGTTTTTAGAGAATTTTGCATTGGATAGTCATTTCACACTCTCTTCACTCTACCTTTTCTCCCCATAAGGTGATATTTTCTTCTCCAGAACTAATCAGAAGAATATTTGAATTATGAAAATACATGTTTTAAAATTGATAAAATGATGCATTATCTTATGTTCAAATTAGTAAATTGATATAGCACTTTGAATGAACAGCAGGACATAAAAACACTTATGAACAGTATTATGAAGCATTACAGATGCTTTTTTTGGACTAGCTGCTCATTTCCTAAATAGATTTATTTGATAGCTTTTCTCATTTAATAAAAGGATGAATTAGAAAAATATGAACAGATTGTGATAACCAAAAATAAATGAACTTGACAACCTGGAAGAGGAACAATTGCCAATGGACTGAATAATAATGTAGGAGAACTTTGGCATGCAAAATGTATGTATGAATAAGAAATAAAATTTTTGACATTTAAGTTTATAACAGGCTGCCTAGAAGTGGATTTTGGAAAAAAATAGCATTTTTAGTTTCACCAAAAATAATGTTCTAATCAAATATGTAGTCAGTTATGTTTTACTTAATAATTTTAAAAATATTCTGTCTTCTTTCATTTCAAAAACCACAAAATAATATTCTGAAGAAGATGACTATAATGAAGATTATAGCTGTTTTATTTTGATTCTAGGTTATTCATAAAAAGTGAACAATTTAATCTCTTGCTTGAATGTCTTGATTATGGTTGATTTCTCTGAAAAAACAATCATCTTTTTAGAACACTGGCTTTTTCATTCTAGCTGTTTCTTAGTACCTGTGTAAATGTGAGCAAGTTTCCTTAATATCTCTAAGCTTCAGATTTCTCAACTATAAGAAATAAAGAAAATTCAATAATTTTGTCATAATCAAAATGAAACAATGCTTCTGAGAGTGTGTTTAAAACTACAAATTGTATAAACTACAAAATAAGATGCTTTCATATGCATTTTGCACATTATGATTTCCCACCACATATGGAGCATTCAGGCAATTGGGCTTACATTTTTCATTCATATATTTGGCATTGTGTAGAAATATGTAAGCAAGCCATAAACCAATTAAGCAGGAGTCTAGTTAAAGATTAAAGTACAGAATCTTAAAAGCTTGCCTACACTCTTTGTATTATCATTAAACGAAGGCACCAGGAAGTACAAAAAGAAAACCAAAAAGACCAACCATAGCTCACAGGATCAGAATTTAGGGCTCTTGCTGTTCTGAATTTCACCTAGTTATCTTTTTACTATTCCATGATGCTTCCTTTTCATAGGATAGGGAAAAAAAACCTCAATGCTTATTGACTTTGTGATTTAGTATTTTATAAGGGCTTTTGCAAACAATAAATGATCGTTGCATTCTTCCTGTGATAGACAATGGTAATTTAAAGACAAATGGAGGGTAGCTGTTGCTCTTAAGTGATCACAAAATGTCTCAGAGGGAAAAATGTGTATATGAAAAGAGCTGTCACAAGCTGAGACATCTGCTTTAATAGAAAGAAGTATGTATAAAAAATTTTGTGAAGATACAAAAGAAAGAAAATAAAGAAAGAAAGAAAAGAAAGAAAAGAAAGAAGAGAGGTCAGAGAAGTCCGCCCAAAAGGGAATTTTTTAATTTTTATTTTTCCCTGATTTTGATGAGAAAGAATGTGCTGTGTGTGGGTGGGGGTAGGAAGACCTGATGGAAATGACTGAAATAGGACACACCAAATAAAAAAAGACAATATGTACAAAAGTAAAGAGGAATATAAAACAAAAACAAAAATGAAAGCAAACCAAAACCAAAACAAAATAAACTGGCAGTCTCATGAAATAGCAGGTACTTTCACTATCTTGGTAGTTAGGGTGTGAGAGAGGGATCAGCAGGAGAGGATTTAGAAAATAGAAGAGATAGAGAGAGGTCAGTTCAGATGAGAAGAGAGACGTAGGATATGGGAAATGGAGCGTGAAAGCCAGTAGAGCAGTATGGAACACATAAAATAAAAACCAGCAGAAAGCTAACCAAAGGTTTAATGTAGGCAGACTCATTTCTCTTGAGTTTTTATTTTTTAGTTAAAAACATATCATCCTGGAGTGGAATGGAAAAAGAATTATAGGTATAAAAACTGGAGTAAAAAGGCAAATTAGAGGACTATTAAGAGAAATAATGAGGTTTGATCTAAAGCACTGGCAACATAGATGGGAGAATGAATGACCAAAAGGATAAGGTAGGTATTGATATTCTCTTGGTATAGATGAACAAATTATCCCATGGTTGCACAGCCAAAACGAGAAAAAAAAATCAAGATCAAAATATGGTCTTCTATATTAACTCTAATGTTAAGACCGGCTTTCAAGTTGTACTACCTTGTGTGGGGCCACATCCACTTAGAGGAAGAGAATTGCTTTCTTAATCACCTAAAGGTGATTGCTATTTCTTTTTTCACCCTTATCTCATTTAAATTTTTTAAAAATGTAATTTATACATAAAAATTATACATCTTTATTGGATACAGTGTGATATTACAACACATGCATATAATATGCAATGATCAGATTGTTAGGGAACAGACAGATGTAAATGGTGGGAACATGAGATTAAGAGACTAATTCTGTAAAATGCACCTACTGCGCTGACCCCCACATACTTTCTTTTCAAAGAAGCGATTTACCTGCCTGACCTAAGAGGACAGGATATGTCACATTCCTCAGCAAACTATCTATTAACTGCAGGATAAATGCAGGCCCAAAATAATGCTGATAAGAGGAGCCCAAGTTACCCTGAAGGGGGAGCCTTTTGTGACCAGATTGTGAAACTCTTGGAGATAAAGCTATTTCCTTCTAGCCATAAAACTTGTAATAATGTATGGTTAAGAATCCAATTAGAATTGGTCAGCATGGGCCAAGGTGACCTAAAGTTGCCACGGCTATGAGTATTTAAAAATATGCTATCATCTTGCTGTTAGTCAAAAGTCAAGAGGTGGACCTGGGTGGGAAGCTTCAGAAATTTCTGTGGGATCCCCAATAAAACTGGAATGCAGGAGAGGTACATTGTCCCTGTCCTCTCTGAGAGGACCCACTCAATCTCTTGAGAGTGTCCCCTTTTCCTTTGTTTAAATTTCTCAATAACCTTGTTCCTGTTACTTTGAGTGACATGTCTGAAATCTTTCTGATTTGATCATAAGTATTGGGGTTTGAAGGGAGGTCTTCATGCTGTCTCAGTTTCTTGGAAGACCCCAGCTCTGTAACAAGATGAGGGTAATTGATATATGCATCACCTCAAACACTTATCATTTCTTTCCAATGGAACATTCAAAACTCTATTAGGTATTTTGAAAGATTCAATTAATTTTTGTCAACTATATTCATCCTATTGTGCTATATATATCATTAGAAGGTACTCCTCCTACCCAACTTTATCCCTGTACCCACTAGCTATCCTCTCATCTCTCCCTCTGCACCTACTCTTCTCAGCCTTTGGTAACCATTATTCTACTCTATACTTCTATAAAATCAACATTTTTAGCTTCTTTGCATAAGTGAAAATGTTTAATATTTGTCTTTCTGTGTCTGGCTTGTTTCACTTAACATAATGTCCTCCAGTTCCATCCATGTTGGCACAAATGACAGAATATTAGCCTTTTATGTCTGAAGAAGATTTATTTGTGCTTATATACCACATTTTCTTTATGTATCTGTTGATGGATATCTAGTTAGATTATATATCTTGGTTATTTGAACAGGGCTATAGCAAACATGTGGGTGCAGATGTCTCTTCAACATACTCATTTTAATTCTTTTAGATATATACTCGTTAGTAGTATTGCTCGGTCATAGGGTAATTCATTTTCTAGTTTTCTGAGGAAACTCTGTACCATTTTTTATAATGGCTATACTAATTTGTATTCTTAGTAGCAGCATATGAGAGTTCCTTTCTCCCCTACCCTTTTTTTTTCTTTTCTATAATACCTATTCTTTTTTTTTATTAGTTTATTTAATTGCATTTCAAGTCATAGCACATATATAGAGCTCAGTTTTTCCATTTCCCTGGTTGCAAACCAGATAAAGTTACACCAATTGTGTTTTCATACATGCACCAAGGGTAGTGATGACGATCTCAGTCAACCATCTTTACTACGCCCATTCCCATTCTTTTTTATCTAGTTCATTACTGGTGTATAGAAATACTTCCGATTTTTTTTGTTGATTTTGTATTCTTCACTGAATTTATTTTTACCTTTTTCTAAATATAATATCACGTCTTCTGCAAACAGGGATAATTTGATTTCCTCCTTTTTTGTTTGGATGCCCATTTCTCTCCCTTATCATATTACTCTAGCTAAGCTTTTCATTAACATATTAAATAAGAGTGGTGACGATGGGCATCTTTGAAAGCAGCACTATTTCTAATATGACACCATGTGTCTTGGGTTCTTTAAAGTCTTAGTTCAGTTATTTAATTTTATCTTTGGACAAAACTTCTATAAGAAAATATTTTATCTTCTTTTTGGAAATGCTATTGCTAATGATCAATAATATCTCTGAGCCAAAATGGGGGGTAAATACTTTCAAAAAACTGCTAATATAATGCGACTATTTCTGAATAGGCTGGTGGATCCTATTTAATTTGACTAGGTTTTCTCTGTCTCTTTTCTCTCTTTTTCTTTTTTCTATTTTACTCATAGAGTGATGAGAAATAATCTGTAAATATCATATAGGTAGAAAAAAGTTAATATAATATTAATGAAACCAAAGCCTTGGTTATTGGAATTATTTTTTAAATTTTCATATAAATTAAATATACTCTTCAATATATCTATTTTCTAACAAAAAGTAAGATAGAGATATTATGAGTTTTCCTGCCCTTTACCTGGATAATAATCTGTAAGTAAGAGGAACACATTTAGATTTCACTTAACCAAGGGAAGCTTTGTCAATGGAACTTTAAAGGGGAAATAAAGCAAAAATTAAACAAATATTTAATAAGATATTTTGATAATGATAAACTTAGGGAAAAAGTTAAGTGAATACAGTATTGGCAAAAGAGATGAAAAGAATCATAGTATCCTTTTTGTTGTTTTGTTATTATTTGTTTTTATAGTGCTGGGGATTGAAACCAGGACCTTGCCCTACTAGGCAAATGCTCTCTAACCCCTGAGCTACATCCCTAGCCTTAAATCTTGGTTTTCATTATGGCGCAGAACTCCAACTGATAGAGTGTGTTAGTTTACAATTAGTCATTGTAAATTTCTTGTCTAGGGAATAAACAAAGTCATGTTTATATGAATGCCTTCAACTAGATGGTATGTCTCAGTCTTTAAGTACCTTGTCATTCAGTTGCTTTGAAGACTGGGGAAAAAAGCAGTTTAAGAAATTGTAAAAACTAAGTCAAGGGTTACAAGTTGAATCAAGTTAACTTAGACTAAATATTATATTAGTTTTTTACGTAGAAAAAGAACCAAGCAGAAATCTATATATCCAGGTGTGTGTGTGTGTGTGTGTGTGTGTGTGTGTGTAGAGAAAGAAAAAAAGAGAAAGATTTATTTAAAATAATCCACTCATGAGGGTAATCTGCTTTACTCAAAGTCTACTAATTTAAATGTAAATCTCAGCAAAAAAAAAAAAATCTTCACAGAAACATCCAAAATAGTGTTTGACCAAATAACTGGGCACTAGGCCCTGCTAAGTTGACACATAAAATTAACTATCACACCATTTCAGAATGTTCTAAGCATTACACGATTTAATTATATGTATGTCCTAATATATTAAGACATTATCTGGCACATAACAGTCATTAAATATTAACTCCTCTTCTTCTTCTTGTTCAAGCTGTTACTTTGTTAGAATGGTATTGAAAAAAAAATGACTACTGTTTTATAGCTTGTGTAAGACATACTCTACTGTCCAAATGATAGGAGACATTTTGAGTCATCATGAAAAATAGCAAACATCATGTAGATAAAGTTTCCCACTAAATTGTCAGACGTGCTCATTCAAATTGGAGCTTTGTGAAGAGAAATACATCTATGTATTTACCAAGGTAAATACAGTAGAAAATTATTTTGTTTTACGTTGCTTTCTCTGGCACGTCTGGAGATATACCTCTTCCCAGTGGCAAGGAAAACCTCAATTCCTTTGATCGGATAAAGAAAAGTGGCTTGCTTCCTTTAAAAGACAAGTTTATCTTTTTATTCTCCCTCTTTTTTGTTACTGCTGAGAAATCAGTATCAAATAAAAGCCCATCATACAAAACCTTAGGCAGCAGCATAGACAGTGACATTACTCACACCCAGTTCATATGGAGACATTCATTACATCCAGCAAAGTTATGAAAGATGCTCAGTTCCCCAGTGGATTTGGCCTTCCACTGATAAATCATTTACGAATGTGCAAGATTCTAAGCCTGGTCTGCCCTCTTTGCTCCTGTTTCATTGTAGGACTCTGCCCAGCTTCTGCTCTTTGCGCACTGATTTCACAACTGAAGCTCAGCATTCAGGCATCTGTACTTTCCTGCTGACAGTGATTGTGTTCTCCCATCTTCATCAATTTTGAATTTTCTCAAAGCTTATTTTTTTTAAAAAGGTCATACTTTGTAAGGAGTTCTATTTTCAGATTCCTTAATAAATCTCTTTCCTAAATTATTTCAAGATAGCTCAAAATTAGCATTTCTTTTATCATGAACATCCTTAGCTGTGTTTTCTCCCCCCACAGACTTTGAATTGTTTTCTTTCCCTATATGTCATATGAGGAATTTGTTCTGTGTAGACAGTTATGCTGTTTCTGGTATGAAAAGAAAAAAGAAAAAAAAATAGCATGATTCTGCTTCTTCTTTCTTGTTCCATGTTCTTTGTTTCTCAGCCACATTAATATAGTTGATCTTATAAAGGTGACTACTTGCACTGCAGTTGTACTTAGCCTGAGTGGGTTCTGGTGTGCCCTGGCCTGCCCGAAATGAGGGGCGAGTAGTTGGTGTGATCAGTGCCAGCCTTGGGCAAGATAGGACAATACAATAAAGGTGTCTTGGGTGTCCTTGGTCTGAGATGCCCACACCTTCAACTCCTCTTTTTTCAAATTTATTTTCTGTTTTTATTTATTTTTTATTAGTGTATTATCATTATACGTAATAATGGGTTTCTTATGACATATTCATACATGCAAATGACATAATTTGCTTCATTTTCCTGTCCCCCACCTCTACCCCGTCCCTGGCAATAGTCTTTAAGGGTCACTTCTTAGGACCTTCTTATCTCTAAGAAGCCAATTTGTACTCAGGAAGATCTGATGTTACTCCTTAACTTCCATTTTATATGAGGGCCATCTGAAGCGAGCAATAGTTAACTCCAAGAAACACAAGTTGTTGAAATAAAATATCCAGTCTCTTGGCATGGACAGCATGTCTTTAAAACCATTTGGTTCAGGTAATTATGTGAACTATTAGTCCTGGGGTCTTTAAAGAGTTCTTTGTAAGTAGATAATGCTGGATTCCTGGTTTCCCCACCTTGATCTCCCTTCCTGAGCTGATGTAGCCATTCCCCAATTGCTTACAGTGTTGGCTGCCAAAGACTCACAGCTGTTAGTTGTAACCTTCTCTGGAGAATTCCCAGCCCCCAATGGAAGCCTCCTAGCTTAAAAATTCCTGGGTAGTTATTCCAGTCTCAGAGCAGCCTCCAGTCACAGCCATTGGCTGACTGATAGGCAGAAAGAAATCCTAGCACCTCACCTAAAGCTGGAGCTAATGCGAGATCTCTTTTGGGCTCCAGAAGGAGCTAAGGGCTAAGGCTCTAGCTGGTCTCTGTCCACATCTTTGCCTAATTTTTCCCTGTTCCTTCACATCCTTATGAGTCCTTCTGAGAGTACTGTCTTAAAATCTCTTGCACAAGAACACACCCTGAGGTTTTGCTTCTAGGGGACATGGCTTAAGATCCTGAGTATACTTTTGTGGAACCAGCAAAATGTGGCACCTGAAAGAGAGGTGATTTTTTTTTTGTTTTTGTTTTTTGTGCAGAATTTGAAATTTCAAATAGAAAATATGAAAGCACTGAAGTACTTTTCATGGAGAAAAATCAGAATTTTGACTTCTATTTTGAAGATAAAGTAGGCACTCCCTTGAGTATTTTGTTACTATACATGTCTTAATCAAATATTATTAGTAGAAAAGAAAATCTAGTAAATTCTCTGCTTTGTTTACCATACATTCAAAGATGCGTGCTTCCATGGACTCATGTATGAAAAAACGTGCATAAATTGTAGACTTCTCATATATAACTGTGCTCAAATGTCATAACTACAAATGAATCTTCCAAATGAAGTGCGTTGACCAACTGTCCCTGAGTGGCAATCGCTTTTCTACTATAGGCATTTTGCCATTGGCTACTCTAGAAGTAAGTTCCAGTCTGTCTTGGTAGGGGGAGTTCTGCTGTTTTCTGCATATCCAAGGAGGTCAGGTCACTTCAGTACTGTGAGCTTGTTTTACTGGGCATTCTTTCTAGTAAACCTACCTCAAAGGCAGAGAAATACAAAAATCTTATTCTACAATGGCAGCAGGCTCCTGACTGACCTTGGAACTGTTCAAATTTAGGGTGTAGCTCTTCAGTTTTTCACAACTCAGAGCTGTATCTGTCTATGCTCACATATCACATTTAAGGCAGCTATATTCACCCATGCAAAGCACACTCTCTATAAAAATGACACGTTTCTTTTTCTCACTCTGCATATTCTATGGTTCTGTACTGATTTAGAAGTTTTACACCCCATCTCTGATCTGCCTTTGGACCTTTGCATTTGACCTTGAAATTTGGACTTACTTGGTGTGATTCCCTGCTCCTTCTCTCTTGCCCCTCTTCCCTGTCTTCTCACAGGAGCTCCTGCAGATGAAGAATTCATTTGGGCATCTTCCAGGAGAAGCACACCAGCAATCGCTCTTTCTTTTGGTGTTCCACTGCCTCAGGTATTGCTTCCAGCCAGTGCTCTCTATATATCCCTTAAAATGCAATAAGACAAGTAGAACACAAAGGAAGCCACCAAACAGGAGCAAGTCTTTCTAGACTTTCAAGATTTCAAACAGATTTAAACCATTAAATTTTAACACCCTGGTTCTAGGTACTGTGAGATCCTAATGTGATGAGAAGTAGCTGCTTTCTCAAAACTCTCAATTGACCTCACCCCATTGACCAGGATTTCTCACTAGGAGAAAAAATAGCATAAAAATGTGCTCTGTCCATGTTGTAATTACTAGAACTCTGAGAGCAGTTTCAAAATGACTTTTTACTGGGCACAGTGGCACACACCTATAATCCCAGTGCTGGGGAGGCTGAGGCAGGAGGATTGCAAGTTCAAAATCAGCCTCAGCAACTTATCAAGGCCCTAAGCAACTCAGCTAGACTCCATCACTAAATAAAATGTGTGTGGGTATATATATATTTATACACGTTCACCTATCACAGGGCAGACACTTTAAGAGCCATAGTTTTCATCCTTATATAGCTTGCAGAGGTAGGTATTATCTCCATTCTGCAAATGAAGAAATTGTGGTTTAGAGAGGTTAGGAAATTAAATGACAAATCTGGATACAATCTATGTGTCTGACTTGCAAGACTATGTCGTCGTCGTGGTCGTGTCCCCTCCCCCCCAGTACTGAGCATGAAGCTCAGGGCCTCACACATGCTAGGCAGGTGTTCTACCACTGTGGATGTGCTCTACCAAAGTGGATGGCCTCTCTTCCTAGGACAGAAGTTGTATGCCACTTTATATTGTTCTCTACATACTCACCTGAGCCTGACAACAAACTATTGGCATGCCTCCTCTAATAGCTATCTTTTGCTCCATAATCATCCTAGTGACTTAAAACAGCACACATTTGTTGTCTCAGTTTCTGTGGGCCTGGAGACTAGCTTTCTTTGCTTGGAGTCTTAGAAAATGCAGTCTGTCAGCTGGGCTTCATACCTTTCGGGAGCTTGGCTTCCTCTTCCAAGTTGTTAGAAAAATTAGTTTCCTAGCTTCTTACACACTGTTGATTGGAGGTGGCCTTCTTGGCCTGTTTGCCTCCAACATGGCCCTTTTCATAGGTATGCACAACAGGGCTGCTGGCTTCTTGAAGGACAGAAGTCTCACTCTCCTGTGTGCTACCTTGGAACTGTATAGAATGTAACCTAAGCAGTGACATCCACTACTTTTGCTACATTCTGTTAGTTGTAAGCAAGTCACTGGTCCTACCCATAGGAGGGGATCATACAAGAATGTGGATTACTGGGGGGTCCCCTTAGGATGTCTCCACCAAACCCCTTCAGCAAAGTTCTCACAAGGCTGCTGCTGACAGTTAGAAAAGCATAGTCCAGAGTACAACAGATAAAAGTTTCTGTTGCAGCTGTTAGTTCCAGCTGCCATTTTCCTCCCCCATCTGTAAACCAGGGAGGATGGTATTTATCTACTTTGCTGGGGCAGGGTGACAATTTGGCCACAAAATGCTTTGTTACCATGGATGAAAGGCTCTTTATAAAGCCACAGTATTTTTTTTTTCCCAAAAAAGAAAAATATAGAAAGAAGTCATCTGTTGCTAGGGAAACCACAACCTTTCACTGTGCTTATTTAGAAAAGAGATATATTCAAGACTCTTCACTGTAGGAACAGGGATAGTGCATTATGTTGGTGAGAACAAACAAAGAAAAAACATCATTTTTCTCAAATTAAAAGAAAACCCATTGTCTTGTGTCTTGCTGAAAATATTTTATTCTGAAGGGTTCAATTTCAAATCCACTCTTTTCTTCCCCCCTGCCATATTTGTCTTGTTTGTTTGCATATGAAACTTCCTCTGAAGTCAGAAGAATCTTTGGATCTGGGAAAAATATGAGAAGCTCAAGGGATACTGGGCAAGGTAGCAGAACCCATTCCAACATAGCATGGCTAAGAAGCCCTGGGATCTCCTCCTTCTGTCCACATTGCTCCTGGGCACTAAATCAAGAGTTTCAGAATGATTTTAAGTACATCCACTGACTCCTTGTATTATTGCTTAAATGATCACATTTTTGTACAAGATACTGTGATTCAATTCACACTTCTGAAAAGGCAGTTCTATTTTCAGGTGTCTGAAATTTTAGCCAAAATGGTTTGGTACAGTTTGACTCTAAATATAGCTTTCACAGACATTTTAGCACCACTGGTCCTCCTTTGTTGTATAGTAAAGTGCTTCTCTTCCAGCACCTTTGTGAGTAGGCTCCCTCAGCATGGGTTTCCAATCTGCTGTACCAGGGCACTACATCTCCCAAGGTTCAAGGAACTATGGTGTAGAATCTCTCCAGTGATATCTTTCTTGTGAAAATGCAAAGGAGAGAAAGTTGGGACAAGAAGGAGATAATTAAACAGGACTTTACTGACCTACAGAAATATTATCTAACAATGGTGTGTGCCTGGGCACAGGACCCTGGGTTAGATTTTTGAAAATCTTCTGTGGAGGCATTCACTTAGAGTTTGAAAAGGAAGAGAGAAGGCATTTGAAAATTGGGGAGAATATTATTTTGAATTGTTTTTATGTGTAGTCTGTATGCTACTAATTCTTCTGCTGTTAGCACTATAGAAAAAAATATCCCAAAATGGATGGCCTTTCTTCCTAGGACAGAAGTTGTATGCCATTGAGGATTGTTCTCACTTCTCAGGAGGGGAATGGGGAGAGGCGTGTGGATGCAGAAATCCCTGTCCCCTAAATGCCATCCAGAGGGTGGCAAGCAGGCCATTCCAGAGGGTTAACATCCAATGTGAAGGATAGTTAACTATAAAGGGTTTAATTGTTATGGTTCATCTCATTGTCTCCCATGTCTCTTTACGTGTGTTTGTTCTTTGAGTCTAGGCCTGTGCTGATGGAATGATATTTTATTCATTATTGTGGTTACCTACATTAAAACTTACAAATTCAAACTGTTAAACACATTCTTTAAAAATCTCAAATGATTGCACCTATAGTTAAAACTGATGGATGCTGAGAATCATAAACCCAATACAGATAATCAGTAAAACTGCATTTTAGTCTAATATTCAAAATGTTAAAAGGTAATATCTATAACAGTTCAGATTGCTGTTTTCCAGAGTCATGTGTATAACACTGAGAAAGGATTATATGGACTAGATTTCTAATTATTATTTAACTTCTACAGAATTTATAACTTTCTACTGGAAAAAGCCATTTTAACTCTGAGTCTACCTACCAAGAAAAGGCCAGATGAGGTCAGATATGTGAATTGCTGGAAATTGTAGAAAATTTTATCTAGAAAATATAAGAAGAAGGGTTTGAAAAAAGTAAACACACCATTGTACTTCCTAATTTCCTATATCATCATAGTAATACTTAAGGAATCAAATATTTCCATTAGAAGCTATGAGTGAAAATACTAACATTCTTCTAATTGTAAGTCATGGGCACCATAATATGTTGCTATTGCTGCCTGAAAGTTTGTTGTATTTGGTGGTTAAAAAAAAAAATAAGACTACTCAATTTGACATGGTTGCATCCCAATAGAGCATGTGTGTTTTTAAGCTCTTTTTCAAAAGTGAACCTGCCAGTCTACTCAAAAAATACCTACCCAAATTCTCTGCCTCATTGGTTTCTATGTTGCTGAGAGAGAAAAGGCATCAAAAACGTAAATGAAAGGGGCAAGAAGGGCAGGAATGATTGGAAACACTTCACTGTGCTTAGCCTGTTTTGTCTGGAGGTAGCAGGATATAATGGTTTATGGTGGTAAATTGGACTCAACTAACTTATTTTCTGATAGTTTGTCAATTCACTATTTTAGATGGAGTCCCAGCCCATGGTACACTCAGGGAGAAGTGATTTCATAAAATAGAAAAAGAATTATAGATTTGATAGAATTCTAGAAAACAATTCAAAGAAAATTTGCTGTATTTGAGACAAACATATTTTTAAACATCATATTAAACTTAATGCTAGATCACTCCCAAATATGTTTTTTTTTTTTTTGATACTGGGGATTGAACTCAGGGGCACTTGACCACTGAACCACATCCCCAGCCCTATTTTGTGTTTTATGTAGAGATAGGGTCTCACTGAGTTGCTTAGTGGCTGGCTTTGAACTCGTGATCCTCCTGTCTCAGCCTCCCAAAGTGCTGGGATTACAGGCGTGCGCCACTGCACCTGGCTCATTTTTTCTTTTTAAAAACAGTTAGGAATTGAAGTCATCATTAGATTATTTGGAAATAATTTAACTATCTTGGATCAGATATTAAATAATGGGCATGACTTGCTGATTTAGCTATCATAGGACTGAGAAATAAAGAAGTCAAGGTTTTTAGCTAACCTATTCTAAGTTAAAAATTATGTACTTTCTCAATTCCCTCTACACTGCTGCCTATGAGGTTGCCTTGAAAATATTTTCAATAAAAATTCACAATTAAAATGGTAAAATTTACCATTTTAAAAGGTTAATGAACCTCAATCTTTGATAGGAATTAAAGTAGTAAACATGCTACTGTACTTCCTAATTTTCAGTATTATCATAGTAGTAATTAAGAACTCGAATATTACCATGCACAAAGCTCAACTCAAAGTGGATCAAGGACCTAAGAATTAGACTAGAGATCCTGCACCTAATAGAAGAAAAAGTAGGTCCAAGTCTTCATTATGCTCGATTAGATCCTGACTTCCTTAGACTCCTAAAGCACAAGAAATAAAATCAAGAATTAATAAGTGGCATAGATTCAAACTAAAAAGCTTCTCCTCAGCAAAGGAAATAATCAATAATGTGAAGAGAGTGCCCACAGAGTGGAAGAACATCTTTACTACACGCACATTAGATTGAGCACTATAATCTCCAGGATATATAAAGAACTCAAAAAACTTAACACCAAAAATGTAAATAATCCAATCAATAAATGAGCTAAGGAACTGAATAGACACTTCTCAGAAGAAGACATACAATTGATCAATAAATATCTGAAAAATGTTCAACATCTCTAGCAATTAGAGAAATGCAAATCAAAACTAAGATTTCATCTCACTCCAGTCAGAATGGCAATTATCAAGAATACAATCAATAATAAGTGTTGATGAGGATGTGGGGAAAAATGTACACTCATAAATTGCTAGTGGCACTGCAAGCACTCTGTAAAGCAGTGTGGATATTCCTTAGAAAACATGGAATGGGACCACCATTTGACCCAGGTATCCTATTCCTCAGTCTATACCCAAAGGACTTAAAAACAGCATACTATAGTGACACCACCACATCAATGTTCATAGCAGCTCAATTCACAATAGCTCAATTGTGGAACCAATCTAGATGCTCTTCAAGAGGTGAATGAATAAAGAAAGTGTGATACATATACACAATGGAATAGTACTCAGCATTAATCCCAGCACTTTGGGAGGCTGAGATAGGAGGATCATGAGTTCAAAGCCAGCCTCAGCAAAGGCGAGGTGCTAAGCAACTCAGTGAGACCCTGTCTCTACATGAAACACAAAATAGGGATGGGGATATGGCTCAGTGGTTGAGTGCCCTTGAGTTCAATCCCCAGTACCAAAACAAACAAACAAACAAATAAATAAAATTATGGCATTTGCAGGTAAATGGATGGATTGGAGAATATCATGCTAAATGAAGTAAGCCAATCCCCCAAACCAAATGCCAAATGTTCTGTTTGATAAGTGGATGCTGATCCATATTGGGGGTGGGACATGGGGAGAATGGATGAACTTTGGACAAAGGGGAGGAAGTAGGGAGGAGGAATGGGGGCAGGAAAGATGGTGGAATGAGGTGAACATCATTACCCTAGGTACATGTATGGCTGCATATATGGTGCAACTATATCGTGTACAACCAGAGAAATGAAAAGCTGTGCTCCATTTGTGTACAATGAATGGAAATGCATTCTGCTATCATGTATAACTAATTAGAACAAATAAAAATTAAACATTAAAAAAAGAATGTGAATATTTTATATACAAATACTACCATTCTTCTACTTATGATTCATGGACAGCATAATACCTTGCTAATGGGTGCCAGAAAGTTTGTTGTATTTGGTGGTAAAGAAAAAAATTAAAACCACTGTTTGCTCTGCTTGCGTACCAATAAGGTGCATACTTTTCATTGGCCAGATAATTTCATGTGACTTGTTACTAATGGTGGAGTCATATAATCACATACTCGTTGCCTCTGCCTGATTTTGCCATGGGGGAGATGAGAGACATGACATCAGATTTGTGTTTTTTAAATACTACACTTTGTATAAGTACAAATGTGGGTATCACCTTTTATAGTTGAAAGGGATTTCAGCAATCAATCAAAGATAGATCTGATACCTTGAGAGGTGAAGTGATTTGCTTCAAGTTACGAAGACAGTGTTTTGAGCTGACACAAAAGTGAAGATTTCTTGGTTCCTAGCCTAGACATTTATAGTGCAGTATTAAGATATCAGAATTTGTTTTAAATGTGCTAAACAGTTATAAAATTATTACATTTTTATTTTTAAGACTCTGTGGGTTTTCATAGGATATATTTTCCAAATGATTTTGGAAGACTAAGGTAACACCTGCTACTTTTCAATAAATGAAAAACATCTTTAATCATTATTAATTTCTCCTTGCTTCCAATATAAGTGCTAAAGAAGAGTACACAAGCTGTCAGTATCTCCATTAAAAAATATAAAAAAACCTGACAGCAACATAAAGTCATTAAAAATGTCTTATTAGGGAAGTGATGAGATAAATAGTCCAAGGTTGTGGTTTGACTTTCTCCAGTTGGATGTAATTAATTGTCTACTTATTTCCATAGTCTGACCATCTTTCACATTTCCACAGATGCTATATGGAAACATTATAAAACTGGCTCTGAAGCCACCAACAAGCCTAATAAGTGATTTAAATGCACACATGCACATACATACACACATGTACATGTATATACATATATGTGCATATATATGTTTAACTAAGGTTAGTGTACTTGAAATAAATAAGAAATGCACTTGGTTAAAATTAGTGTTTCTTCAGTGAATTGTCTTCATAACAATGCTCATGTCTGAGTTTTGAATGCACTTAGAAGAGTACACACATGCACACCAAAATTTACGTAGTCATCCATAGTCAGCTGGAACTAAATGGATCATATTAACGCCAAAGATTCCACTCTATTTTTCCCTGAAATTACAAACTCATTACTTGACAGAATGTGAGTTCAAGTTTGCCTTGTCAACTAGACAAATCTTGCACAAAAAGTTGGTTAGCAACAAATTATATTGGGTAGCCCTAGATGCTGCAGGGGAGTGGTTGGTTAGTCTAACTTCTACTTGGCCTTCTCATTAAAGAGTAGCTCTTTTAGGAACTAATTGTTGTAAACTGTACTTGGTTGACCCTGACATCCTCATGCCAAGATATTTTATCTACAAATCCTAGCTTCTGTTTGAGTCAGATATCCTCAATTTTAGCCACTTACATGCCAAATAACTATAAATGCATACTTATTCATTTACTGTGATTCTGATTGCAGTTAGGTACATGGAGATTAAAGTAATATATTATCAATAATATATAATCAATGAAGCTAACTGGTTTGGAAGTCTTCAGAACTCCAAATATTTGACTACTCAACTCAAATTTTCTGTTATTTCTCCCCATCACTTGGTCATTTCATGATGCAATGTTTTTGTGTGTTTTAATTGAGACATAATATTTGTACAACTTTATGGGGTATATTAGGTAATGTATAAAATGTGTAATAATAAATCAGGGCAAGAACCAATTCCATCTCTTCAATCATTAATCATTTTTATGTATTGGTAATTTTGTAGTCTTTTTTTCTAGTAATTTTGGAAAAGATCATAGATGGTTTTAAACAATAGTTACCCTACTGTGATGAAGAAACACTGGATATATAAATATATATATATATA
>PVHX01025343.1:0-22538 GCA_004024805.1 Geosciurus inauris | reverse complement strand
CTAAAAGCAACTCAGTGAGACCCTGTCTCTACATAAAACACAAAATAGGGCTGGGGATGAGGCTCAGTGGTCGAGTGCCCCTGAGTTCAATCTCCAGTACCAAAAAAAAAAAAGGCAAGACATTAAACTATCATAGATCCATGTTAATGGCACACGATGTTTAAAGGTATGGTTTGTGCACAGTTACAACGTAAAGGGTGTGTATGTTAGCTTTCCATCACTGTGACAAACTTCCTAAGAAAATCAACTTAACGGAGGAAAGATTTATTTGGACTCATGGTCTCAGAGTTGCAGCCCGTAGTCAACTGGCTCCACAGCTTTGTGCAGAGGCTGATAGAGCCTCACAGTCATGGGAGCATGTGGTGGAGGGAGCTACTCACCTCGTGGCAGCCAGGAAGGAGAGAGATTGAGAGAGGAAGAAGGGACCAGAAAAAAGTGACATCTTTCTAGGGCACATTCCCAATAGCCTACTTTCTTCAACTCACGTTTCTCACCTCCAGCACTTTCCACCATCTTCCAATGATTTATTCAATCATAAACCCATTGATGGATTGATACACAGATGAGATCAGAACCCTCATGAGTAAATCGCTTCCCAAAAAACCCATTTCTGAAATTGCTGTTTTGGGGGGTCAAGCTGACTACACATGAGCTTGGGAGAGACATGCCAGATCTACGTGTGTTATTCTGCCTTTCGTCACTGTGACCAGAATACCTGATGAGAACAGCTTAGAGGTGGAAAAAGTTTATTTGGGCTCACTGTTCCAGATGTTCAGTCCATGGTCACAGGTTCCATTGTTCTGGGCCAAAGATGAGGCACTGCATCATGGCTGAATGATGGGGCCCTCACTGCAGCTGGGTAGCAGAGAAGAGGACTAAGGAGGAGAGAGGGGGACAAGATAAGATTCCCAAGGGCACACCCCAGCAACCTACCTCCTCAGCCACATCTCACCCACCAGCGTTACCACCCAGCACAGTAGTCCTTTCAAACTAGGATGGACTGACTAGGTTACAGTTCTCATCATCTAATCATTTTACCTTGAACTGTTCCTTCTTTAACACAGGAGCTTTTGGTTCACACCTCAACCAAACCACAACAGCCAAACCAAAACAGGGTCTCAGAGCTATTTAAGAGTATTAGGGTGTCATTAAGATTATTTGGTGTCAGTTTCAAATAAATTGTTACAAATTTAGTATGTTAAATGCAATCCCTATCATAACCACTAAGAATATGTCAGGCTAGGCACAGTGGCTCATGCCTGTAATGCCAGCACTTTGGCAGGCTGAGACAGGAGAATCACTAGTTCAGAGCCAGCTTCAGCAACAGCGAGGTGCTAAGCAAATCCGTGAGACCCTGTCTCTACATAAAACACAAAACAGGGCTGGGGATGTGGCTCAGTAATCTAAAGAAACTGAGTTCCTATACTAATATCAAACAAAATAATGTTTAAGTCCAAAAATTGTTTCAAGATAAAAAAAAGGTCATTATTTATTTACAAAAGTGTCAATTAGTCAAGAAGATACACCTGGGCTCACTGGTGCATGTCTGTAATCCCAGGAACTTGGGAGGTTGAGATAGGAGGATTGCAAGTTTGAGGTCAGCCTCAGCAATTTTGTGAGGACCTCAGCAACTAGGTGAGATTCTCTATCCAATTAAAATATAAAAAGGGCTGAGGATGTAGTTCAGTGGTAAAGTATCCCTGGGTTAATTTCAGGACGAGGAGGAGGAGATATAATTACAAACATATCCACCAAAACCCAATAAAACAGAGTTATAGGAATAAACCAACAAAGGAGATCAAGTGGAATCATACAAAATGCTTGATTAATCCACAAAGTAAACAACAGATGAGACAAATAAAAATCAAATACAATGATAGTAGATTTACATCCAGTCTTACCAATAATCACATCAAATGTAAATGATCAAATTTCTCCACTTGAAAGAGACTGTCAGAGTAGAATAAAAAAGCAAGACTCGATTATATGCTGGCTATAATAAATGTCCTTTGAATATGATACATAAATAGTAAAAGAAAAAATAAGACAAAAGACATCAATGCTAATATTACTCAAGGAAAAGTGGTAGTGACTAATAATATCAGATGAAAGAGATTTCAAGGGAAAAAATATTATTAAGGATATCCAAAGTGATAAGGAAGAAAATAATTGAGACTATGACAATTCTAAATGTTGGTGTACCTATACCTAGTAACAGAGTTTAAAGATACATGAAACAAAAGCTGAGATAGTGTCACAAAAAAAATAGGCAAATCCACAGTCAGATATATTAATACCCCTGTCTCAATAAATGATAGAACAATTAGACAGAAAACCAGAAAAATTATAGTAGCTTTGAACAATACACTATCCAACTTGATCTAATTGACATTTTCAGAACACTCCATCCAACATATTTTTCTCAAATGCACACATAAATTTATGAAAAATAATCTTGCTTTGAGTCATAAAATAAATAACAATAAAACTGAAATAACTGAAGTTATCTGCAGCATGTATGTCCTGTGATCACAATAGAATTTAATAGAAAATTATTAACAGAAATCTCTGAAAATTATTCATGTATTTACAAACAACATGGTCCTCTATGTAGAAAATCCAGTGGAATCTATTTAAAAGTTACTAGAACCAGTGAGAACAAAACCATTAATAATAGCATCCCAAAAAAGGGAAATACTTAAAGATAAATCTGACTAAAGGGGCTGAGGTTGTGGCTCATTGGCAGAGCACTTGCCTCGCACGTGTGAGGCACTGGGTTCGATCCCCAGCACCACATAAAAATAAGTAAACAAAATAAAGACACTGTATCTATGTATAACTAAAAAATATTTTTTAAAAAATCTGACTAAAAATATATAGAACCTGTACACTGAAAACTTTAAAAAATCCCAAGAGAAATTTAAGAAGAACCTACTAAGAGATATATCTTGTTTGTTGGTTGTTGCTCAAAATTGTAAATATATTGATTCTTGGCAAATTCATCCATAGATACAAAAAATCCAAGCTGGGCGCAGTGGTGCAAGTCTGTAATCCCAGCACTTAGGGAGGCTGAATTGCAAGTTGAAGTCCAGCCTCAGCAATTTAGCAAGGCCCTAAACAATTCAGGGAGATCCTGTCTCGAAATAAAAAATAAAACAGACTGGTGGTATAGCTCAATGGTAAAGCACCCCAGGTTAAATCCCCTATCCCCAGTAACAAATAAACACCAAAAGAAAAAGAATTGGGGGGCTGGGACTGTAGCTCAGTGGTAACTGCTTGCCTCACATGCGTGAGGCACTGGGTTCGATCCTCAGCACCACATAAAAATAAATAAGTAAAATAAGGATATTGTATCCATCTACAACCAAAAAAATAAATTTAAAAAATAAATTTAAAAAAAAAAAGGATTGGAAGACTAACAGAATTAGGTTTTATTTTTAGATTAGTGAAAATGTTCCAAAATTAGGTTGGGGCAATGATTGCACATCTCTGCAAATATAGTAAAAATATTGAATTGTGATCTTTAAATGGATGAGTTGCCTGGTATGTGAATTACATTTTAATAAAGCTGTTAAAAGAAGACATCAGGAATAATACAACTACAAAGCAGGAATTTGATTTAAGAGTCAATAAGACAGACAAACCATTAGCTAATATTATCAAGAAAAAATAGAGGACAAATAACACAAAATGAGAAATAAAAGTAACATCTTACAGAAAGAGAGCAAATCCCCCTAAAATCACCAGGCCTCCATGTTTCTATAAGGGAATTATATGCCTAAAACGAGTAATTTCAATATCATTTATTTAAGGCCAGAGAAAAGGAAACTTCCTAATTGTTTTTTATAAAATGAGCATAAGATTACATCAAAACTTTAAAAAGATTAAGAAACATTTGAAACTTTTTTGAGGACGCACTCCACCCTCCCCCCCAAAAAAAACTGAACAAGGAGGGATAATACAGTCTTGAATGCAAAGGCACTTTTGTAAATATGTAATTTACCCCCTTCCCAATTAGTCTATTAATTCAAATTTCTGACCAAAATCTAAAGAGTTTGCAATGGAATCTGACAATTCAATAATTTTTTTTTTAAAAAAAAAACCTTTTTAGGAGTGAATTTTTCAAATATATTAAAAAACTGGAAGAATAGTTTAATGTATCACCTTGTTTAATGTATCACCTTGTATCACCTTGTTTCAATAATACTGAAGGGGTTGAAAGTGGCTTAGTGGTAGAGCACTTGCCTAGCATGCAGAAGACTCTGGGTTCCAATCCCCAGCACCAAATATATTAAAAAATAATAATAATTACCAACACTGGGTCAAATTTGGGATAGGTCTATTTTTAAGTTCATCTCAAGAATAAATAGTCATGAAAAAATTTAAAAAGACAAGAGAAACTTTCTGTACTGGTTACCTAGTAACTTTAGACAGGAGAATTAGATACGCGTTTTGTGGGCATTTAGAACTTTAGAAAGCTAATTTCAAATCAGTGGAAGAAAGAATGCCTTAAAAATGAATGAAATCATTGGGTCAATCGACTAAAAGGTTTGAAACACTGATGTTAAATAATTTACAACATAAAGAGTAAATTTCAGGTGAATTTAGTGTCTCAACATAAAATTGAGCCTATAGGAGAATTAGATAGAAGTTACGGGAGAATAGATTCATAATCCTCGGTGAGCGTCTCCCCAGATTATGTATAGCTGATAGATTTAGTTACACTACAATTTCATAGGTCTGCACAGTAAAACAAAGTTACAAGACAAGTAACAAACTGGGAGAAATATATTGCCACACATAAATCAGATCAAGGAAATCGCACAAAGACAGGTCTGATGTAGGAGTGTTTAGGAACATAGATTCACCCACGCATAGGATACATGGCTTCCCCAGTCATTTCCCAGTAATAGGTCAGGTGGTTGATGAGGTTTGAGTAATTATTTTCTTCTCTATGTTTTTCTAAATTTTCCTTTCTCTTTCATTGACCATGAAAACGTGTTATGTTTGCAATTAATATTTTTTAAAATTCTGAAACAACAAAAGGTTTAGGAAACCTTACATTCCATTGTTTTTGTTTCACCAGGTTTATTTTAGGTTTAGGACAGGGAGGAATTGGGAATTTTAGCTTTGTGTCATGCTACCCATTACAGAAGTGAGTTCTCAACAGATATTTAAAAACTAAACGCACAGAGATTGGCTAAAATGTGGAGATCCTGTAGGTGTGGGAGATTGGGGCGCTAGCACCTTAGCACCTCGCACTTCCTCATTCCACAGTTCTCCCTATCCTCTATCCCAGTGCCATCTGCATAATTCATTGCATCCGGTCAGCCCAAATTACACTCAAGAATTCGTTCCAGGCTGGCGCGTCAGCGTGACTCCGCGTCTGCACGTCCCGGACCAGCACGGGAACGCCCCCGCTCCGCCCCACCCCGCCCCGCCGCTTGTTGTGTTGTCATCACGTGCCCAGGATGGGCCTTGACGTCAGAGGAGGGGCGGGACCGCGCAGGCGCAGAAAAGGGGGCGGGGGACTCGGCTTGTTGTGTTGCCGCCCGAGAACTGGAGACGCTCTTTGCTGCGGCCGCAGCTCTTCCAGCGCCCAACCATGTCTTCTCACTTAGTTGAGCCACCGCCGCCCCTGCACAACAACAACAACAACTGCGAGGAAGGAGAACAGGCTTTGCCTCCGCCAGCCGGCCTCAACAGTGAGTGCTGGGCCGATGGACTCGGTGAAGGGATGGGGGAGGAGGAGCTGCTCGGGCTGCCGCCGCCAGCGCCGCGCGGGGGGCGGGAGGAGAAAGCCTCCCATTGGTCCAGGCTGAGGATGTTCGGGTGACTGACAGCTTCCGTCTCCAGTCAGGAGGAGGCGCTCGGGTCTTCCCCTCGGCCTGTCGGTGTCCCTGCCGGGGTCTTGGGCAGCGGCTGCTTGAGGCCACAGTAGCGGGGCGAGCTGACAGGGGTCACGTAGGCCCTGAGTGCTGGCCCTGAAGCGGGGCCCACGGGGCGGGGAGGGGGCGGGCCCTGGGGGCGGGGCGGGCCGCGGGGGACGTGGGCCGGGCTGGGGACGTGCAGCGGGGACGCCGGGGGATGGACGCTGCGGGCGGGGCGCGGGCGGCCGGGACGTGCCGCCGAGCAGGTGTGCGGGGTCCGTCGGCCCACCCGCGCTGCGGGGCTGGGGGCCGCGACCTGAGCCCGCGGGCGGCGTCCCTGTGTTGCCACATGCCGGTCAGCAAAACCATTTGGTAATTCAGTGGTTACTTGAGTCACGTGTGGCGCCGAGGAGGCTCCGCTCCTTTTTTTTTTCTTTTTTCCTTTTGGAGATTTCCCCCAAGTTGCTCAAGTGATTTTATTGTGGTTTTAAACGGTGGGTTGTGTAATCGGTAAACCTGTTTAAGAACAGCCTTGTGAACCGCCCGAGGTTGCAGCCCGCGCGGGGTCTGGGCAGTGGGTTTTCAGAAACGAAATTAAAAACAGGCACACGGGCATTTGAAAGTTCGTGGGCAGGATGGAGTTCCCACCAACTACAGTTGTTTTTCCTAACATTCTGGTGCTCAGACATCTTGTCCTAACATTGTTCCTGGTTGTCGTGAGAGCGCCTACTTTTGGAAAGGTGGTCGCCTACCCTTTTTGTAGTTCCTCTCTTATGAAAGAGGTGACAGACGTTGTGTAGAAACCACTTGGGTACTTAAAGATCGTGCCTGCTGTCTTTTTCAGAAGAGGAAGGTGCTTCCAATATGGCCTAAATATTTTAGGGAAGAGAGTTCCTGTCCTCACAGGGTGGGGATAGAATTGGGATGTTTTAAGATGCTTTCATTGTTTATTCTTGCTGCTCCCTCCTTTAATGGATTTATTCCCTAAATGTTGACTTTGTTTTAGAATAAGATATCCAGACTGTTTCTCACGGTAAATAAGGGTCAATTTATGTATCTTTAAATGTTACTTGTATCACATATTAATATGGAACTTTACTCATTTTTAGCACACTCTTCTTAGGTGTATTTTACGATGAGAAGAGACTTCAGAGATAAATATCCCCTGTTGTTTACTAATAAAGATACAAAGCTACAATCAAGGGTCTTTCCCAAGTCCAGAGCTGGCTGGGACCTAGAGCCCTGTTCCCACTTTCATCCAATCTGATGCTCTTTCCAGGACATATCTTTTAAGTGGGCCTGAGTATGTATTTTATCTTCTCAGCATGTCATTCTGTCTAATGTACAGAGTGGCCAGCCTGTCTTACCTCTTTTTAGTATTTTCTTAGTTGTGCTCAGTGTTTTCTTTTGAGTTAGATATTTGGTCAGTACATGTTCATGATTTCACAGAAAGCAAAGGGCTTTTAATTTTGGCCCTTTAACCAAAAAGGGGTGGTGGTGCTGAACTGTTTTGTTTACTTGGTGTCTGGCAGACCTCTGAGGTGTTTGATGTCTTTGGCCAATCAGTTCCTGCTACGTTTTTAAAGAAATGGAAGAACACAGCCTGCATGTGATACCAGATGTTGTTTTGGGAAATCTGCTAGGTAAAAATGTTTTATTTGGGGGCTGGGGTTGTGGCTCAGTGCTTTGCCTAGAATGTGTGAGGTCCTGGGTTCAATTGTCAGCACCACATATAAATAAATAAAAGTCCATTGACAACTAAGAAAATATTTTTTTTAAAAAATGTTTTTTTTTGGGAATAGGCTGAAATTTCAAAAGTTACTGAAAAGCTTTTTGATAGTGCCTTATGTAATTGCTGTCTTGTCTTGCCCGTTTGTTTGCTTTTTAAGCCCATTACACAACACTGGACTGAACAAAACAGGAAACCTTATTGATTCCTTAAAGTGATTTTTAGGCACTGGACAAAACTTATTCAGGCATCTAATACTATCTGAATTGCTGATTAAGTTCTAGTACTTTGTTGGGTAAAGCTGCACAACTAAAAAACAGGAGATGAAACTCCTGTAGATTATCTCTGGTTTGGGATTTTATCTTTAGTTCAGGGGTCAAAGCAGTTTGAATAGCAAATTATTGAAATATTTGAAATAGTGAAACCTTTCTCTGATTTTTTTTGGGGGGGGCCACTCTAGGGGGACTGTTCACTTTCATTAAAAATTAAAAGGCTGGGGCTGGGGTTGTGGCTCAGCGGTTGAGCACTTGCCTCGCATGTGTGAGGCACTGGGTTCGATCCTCAGCACCACATAAAATAAAATAAAGATATTGTGTTCATCTACAACTAAAAAAATATATATATAAAAAATTAAAAGGCTATCCACACTATTTCCAAAATTGAAAGGTTGTTTCTAGTTGTTTGTTCTATTCTTAAGAAAGCTACTAAGTTTCTTAAGGATATTTGACTAAGACTTTTATATCATAAGATTCAACATGGCCCATATAAGGAAAATTAAGCTAGTAGTGTAATTCTTACTGTTCGAGGTGGGGGGAAGACAGCCTTTTCTTTATTTTTAAAGCTCTTCAACCACAGTGTTCTTGCTCCCCAAGTATGGCAAGAGGGCTCTTAAGACTGTGACACATGAAATGCTACTGCCTTGTAATAGTGTCCTGAATAAATAAGTCACTGGTGTGTAAGTACCTACTTGTCCAAAAAGTCAACATTTTTTTTAGAAGAATGCCAGTGACTGTTGAGGGCCTGGTCTGGATTCTAGAATCAGATTCCTGAAACAAGCAAACAAAAAGTTTTTGAGGAAAGAAGGTAAATATGAACTAGGTTGTCCCTGGTGAGAGTACCAGTTATACACAGCCTTGAAAAGTTTGGGGGAAGTGAGGAGAAATACTCTTAGTCCTTTCCCTCCCCAGCCCTCAAGAGGATTGAGCTGGTGATTATGAAACTGTAGGAGTGAATGTAATCACAGTTATTGGATCAACCTTCATGATCTCTAAGCAGTTCCCAAAGACTTAAACTAGAAAATGTGTCATTGTGTCTCTGTACAAACTGGCATAAAGAAACAGCTTTCAGCTTGTAAATAGTCTTTTCAAATAGAGAAAACATCCAGTTCTTATTTTAAAGCTTGTGTATTAGGAAGAGAATTCGCTCTGAGCTTGTTTTCTACTTGTTTTACTTGGACAGCACATTTCTCATATCTTGCCGTGCTTCCTTTCTTTTTCTTTAAGCAGTAAATATTTTTTTTTAATTTTTTTTTTAATTTTTTTTAGTTGTAGATGGACACGATGTCTTTATTTTATTGCTTTGTATGTGGTGCTGAGGATCGAACCCAGGGCCTCACGCATGCGAGGCAAGCGTTCTACCGCTGAGCCACAATCCCAGCCCCACCATGCTTCCTTTCCAAATGAAAAGGGACTTCGTGAAGACTGGTAAAATTAGAACATTAGGAAGTTCCTAGGCTGGAAATGGAGTGAAGTAGGTGATGGGGGGAAAAGCATGTGTAGTATATCTGTTGAGAAAGATGGATTTTCCTTTTTTCTCTGTTATTCAAAAGATAAAGCAAATGTGTAGGCTGTTAATGTGTACATAAGTTTTTCTGTAGTCCTGTATATTTCCATAGCTAATGTTTCTGAAAGAGAATTACTGAATTAAAGGAAATCTACCTTTTTAAGGCTCTTAATACATATTGCCAAATTACCCTCCAAAATGTTCATTGAAGCCCCAGTTACAATAACAAAGTAATAAAAACAATTACTTGGGTAATGGTTACCCATTGCCATTGGATAGTGGTTAAAATATGGTATGTCTTTATAAAAGGTGAGGTGCAATGCAGTGATCAAAACAGTGAGTGTCTACAAGTGTTGACATTGAAAGACATCTCCAGAATTTTAGATGAAAAACACTACTTACAGAAATGTCTGTACAGTACAATTCTATTTGTTTATAAATGCAAAAACAAGCCAGACATGGTGGCACACTTCTGTAATGCAGCCACTTGTGAGGCTGAGGCAGGCCTCTGCAACTTATTGAGACCTTGTCTCAAAAAATAAAAAGAGTTGGGGATGTAGCTCCATAGTAGGGCATCCCTGGATTCAGTCTGCAGGGGCCAAAACAAAAAACAGTCTTTCAATAACTATGTCTGAAAAATCTTCAGAAGTCTCCATTTAAAACCACTTTGCGTGTTTTCCTTTGGGAGTACGACAAGAAGTTTTGAGGTGAGGCATTAATTTTTTCATTTTATACTGATGTTTATATTTTCCAGGAACACATTTTTTTTTGCAATCAAATGACTTTAAAAGATACAGAATATAATCATTGTAGCTGACACGTGCATAGCATTTACAGGGACCCTTATCGTTCCGTTCACTTTATTCAATAATCCTAACCACTCTGTGAGGCACATACTGTCATCATCCCTATTTTGCTGAGGAAACTGAGACACAAAGAGGTTAAGCGACTTGTCCAGGGGGTGAAAGCACTAAATGATAAGTGGGAGTCTGGCTTAGTCTGTTTTTAACCACTGTATTAACATCTGCCAGATAAAAACAATCTGCCTTAACACAAGTGCTGTGAGTGTGCTCCAGAGTATTGAGGCCACGATGGACGTTACTTTCACTAAACTTGCCTAGGTGGGTCTCTCCAAGGTCCCTAAAATAAATGCCAGGTTAATGATGGCTTATGTATTTTTAGTGCAGAAAATATAATTGACATACTGGTTTGGAAGTTCCTTGGAAAGTAAGGACCAGAAAACTTGGCATTGTTGCTGCCTTTTTTCTCTTTAATCAGATGTACTTCAAGTACACAATAATTGTGTTTTAGGGAAGACCGACTTCCAGAGAGACCCATCTGGAACTCCTGGTTCTTTAGTTCTGTTTCTGCCAGAGTAGCTCTGGGCCTTTGTTTATTTTACACACTGGGCTTCTGTACAAGAAGAACTGTTCTCATTGGTTTCAAAAGAAGTTTAAAAATTCTAGAAGCAATGGGAATAGGAAAAGAAGTTTGTTTAGCATATACCCCCATCGTGTGTGTGTGTGTGTATGTGTGTGTGTCTGTCTGTCTGTCTGTGTCTGTGTCTCTATGTGTGTGTCTATGTCTCTGTATGTCTCTTTTTCTCTCCCCCTCCTTCCCAAAAATATTTTGCAGAGCTCTAAAGTTAAAGGGACTCCAAATATTTACTTATCCTCTCAGCTTTGCTACATGTGTTTGTTACTTTTGTTTGGTGGCACCTTCCTAGCTGGTGAGTCTGGGACTGTGACCGCTTCTGGGGCTGTCTTTGATGGAAAGGACAGGATAACTTTATTTAGCAAACACTGTTCCGAGAATATACTTTACAGATTCAAACTCTTTTTAACTAGCGTGTATGTGAGCTTCTGTTTACTAGGCACTTTATATTACTATGGCTAGTCTTCCCTGAGCCCGTGAAGGCGGGTCCTAGGCACTGTTAACTCTGATTTACAAGTGAGGGAGCTGAAGACAGTAAGGAGGTTGTACCCAGAGGGTGAGAGGTAGGGTCAGGCTTCCAGCCAGGTGTGCCTGAGACCTTCTTTCTCTTGTAAGGGGGACAGTGAGCTCAGTCTGGATCAAGTATAGAGTATATTTTAGGTTTTGACTTAGTTTTAGTGATTATTCTGATTGATTGATGGAACTCTAGATTTAGCCCTGGGATTCTTTAACACTTCTGTGGAGAATTCAGAGGAATGGTTCCACAAGCCTGCTGGGTTATATCCTCTGAAACAAAATTTATAGTAAGGAAGGGAAGTGATGAAACACTCTTTTTGTTGTAAAGTTGGTTTATTGGCTACTGTTACCGATTTTTATTAAAATCCAAGCACTAATTGATCTGCAAATGCATTGGGTTAGTAAAACTTTTCAAGACCTGTACAGATCACCAGTGCCCCTCCCCTTTTCATGAGGCTCCACCCTCTTTGACTGTGTACCCCCAATTCCACCTTCTCTCTAGTCCTGTGCAATGGCTTCTGCTTCCAAACCAGCAGGGCTTCATGAAAACCCTAGAAAGTAGGACTTGCGGGAGAGCAAAGAGAAGAGTCCCATTCACAAGGTATGCTTAGCATGTAAGAAAGGAGACAATACAAGAGTGAGGTATGAAGGAAAGGAAGAAACAGATCTAGGGACTAGAGCTAAAACTTTTTTCCTCCTAGAATTTTTATCATTTTCACCTGCTTTTGTTAAGAACCAGCTGCATTAATTTTATGCTCTAAATTTGTACACAAATTGAAATATTTGCTTGAATATAGATTTGTTGAATATAGATTTCTTCTTCAGCAGTTTCATCATTGCTTATGGTAGTGAGGTATAATTGTTAAACTATTTTGGTGAACTTTATGATTTTCCTAAGTCATATATTTATTATTTAATTTGTAGAGCAAATACTAAATAACTGAGACAGGCTAAGGAATATATATGTGTGTGGGAGAGAGAAACTAAACTATTAAAGGCAGGTAGCCTGTCTAGTAATGAAGTAGCTATTTAGTTTTGAAAAGCAGTTTCAGTTTCTTCAGGAAATTGTTGATTGCATGTAGACTGTAAACTGTAAGCAGAGAGAAAATTGTTTTTAGGAAACTTGTTTTCTAAAAAGTTAGTTTTAAGCCGGGCGCGGTGGCTCAAGCCTGTAATCCCAGCATTTGGGGAGGCTGAAACAGGAGAATCGTGAGTTCAAAGCCAGCCTCAGCAATGGTGAGGCACTAAGCAACTCAGTGAGACCCTGTCTCTACATAAAACACAAAATAGGGCTGGGGATGTGGCTCAGTGGTCAAGGACCCCTGAGTTCAATCTCCATTACCAAAAAAAAAAAAGTTACTTTTAGATTTCCAGCTTCTAAATTGGTCGGTTGCAATTATCCAATTGCAGTTGCTGCTTCAGGAACAGAATAATATATATTTTTACTTTATTGCACTTTGTTTACTTTCTTCAGAATACTTCTGTGTTCACTTCGAAGCAAGTCAGAATTCTTATCTGAATTCGCCATACTAGCATCCATGCACATGACGGATTTCAGTCTTGCTGTGGTTAACTTATCTGACTCGTCCAACAGGTTCCTGGGTGGAGCTACCTATGAATAGCAGCAACGGCAATGATAATGGCAATGGGAAGAATGGGGGGCTGGAACATGTACCTTCTTCCTCCTCCATCCACAACGGAGACATGGAAAAGATTCTTTTGGATG
This sequence comes from Geosciurus inauris, assembly GCA_004024805.1. Lineage (NCBI taxonomy): Eukaryota > Metazoa > Chordata > Mammalia > Rodentia > Sciuridae > Geosciurus > Geosciurus inauris. The sequence goes on along the minus strand of PVHX01025343.1, from coordinate 9,481 downwards.
CACAGCATGAATCAGGACAGAGCAGTTCAAGAGGCAGTTCTCACTGTGACAGGTAAGTGAGATCCAGGTTTTGGTGTCATTCAGGAGACTGATGGGTTACAGGCTAATTCCCATGAGAAAAAAATTATTTGCTTAAGTTTTCAATTAACAAAATACAACTCCTGATTTGTTGCAGCATATGTACTGAAATCAGACAGCCAATTGACAGGCACTTGAGGGCCCACTGGTTTCCCCTAGATTAAGTAGTTTTTATTCAGTTTGTTTTATTTTTAAAATTTTATTTATTTTTGAGGTACTGGGGATTGAACTTGGGGGCACTCGACCACTGAGCCACATCCCCAGCCCTATTTTGTATTTTATTTAGAGACAGGGTCACACTGAGTTGCTTAGCGCCTCACTTTTGCTGAGGCTGGCTTTGAACTTGCAATCCTGCTGCCTTAGCCTTCAAGCTGCTGGGATTACAGGTGTGCACCACTGTACCAGTGCCCAGATTGTTTTATTTCTAGATGTTTATCAGTTTAAAATTCAATAGCATAAATGTTAATTTGTAGAATAAATCTAACTTGCAGTTTCCTTTGTCCTGTGTCCTTTCCCAATTGTGCTGTGCTTGACTTGCCTCTGTAGACTTAGGTCTCCCCTTCTAGATGGTGAGGTTCCCAGAGGAGGCCCATGTAGCTATTCTTGCAGCCTTGTTGGTGGTGGTGCTGGCATGTGGCAAACACTCGTGAATATTTGACTCACAGGAACTGCAAGTTGATTCAAGTTCTAGCAATATTTGCACAGTGGAAGCATCAACCTCTGTCTATAAAGAAAATTTATTTTGAAGACCTTTCTGTTCCTTGGGAGAACTTTTACTTCAGATTTCATTTTTCTGTGTTTTATGTGGGGAAGTGAATTCCACTGATTCAGGACTGCCTGTGGTGGCAGCATAAGCATTCAGAGATGTGTGAGTAGAATGAAATCAGGGTATTGATTTGACACCTCTCTGAACTTCTTTCCAGAGGGACTAGGTATTAAATGACACTTGAAGATGCTTTTTTTTTTTAAACTGGGAATTAAACCCAGAAGTACTTTATCTGTGAGCCACATTCCAGCCCTTTTTTATTCTTTATTTTGAGACAGGATTTCACTAAGTTGTTTAGGGCCTTAGTGACTTGCTGAGGCTGGCCTCAAACTTGTAATACTCCTGCCTCAGCCTCTCAGACATATAAAACCTCTTAGTGCAGTAGCAGGCACACTGGAATAAGGGAACATTTAAAAATATAAACAGTGACTTTCTTCAGAAGACAGAATTATATAGATGTTTTTCCTAACATTTTTTTTTTGGTACTGGGGATTGAACTCAGGGGTACTCAACCACTGAGCCACATCCCCAGCCCTATTTTGTGTTTTATGTAGGGACAGGGTCTCACTGAGTTGCTTAGCACCTCGCCATTGCTGAGGCTGGCTTTGAACTCGCGATTCTCCTGTCTCAACCTCGCGATTCTCCTGTCTCAACCTCCCTAAGTGCTGGGATTACAGGCTTGAGCCACTGCGCCCGGCTTTTCCTAACATTTTTGTATTTCATAGAAATAGGTTTATAGCACCTATTAGTGTTTTATCAGAAAAGCATGTCTAAAAAGAGAGAAATGAAGAAAATCTGGACCTTCCTGCATGTCTTATCCACTGATGTTAGCAAGGCAGACAGGGTTAGTTTGTTGACTGTGCAGCACACTGAGCACCTCGTTTGCCCCTGCATCATCTCTGACTTGTCCCATGCATCTTACAGCCAGGGATGACTCTTGCAATAAGCAGCACAAGAGCACATTCTGAGCAGTTTGTCATTTATTGCAGTAGCAATAGGTATTAGTCTGTCTTTCAGAATGAAGATTTATATCATGGAATTTGCTGAAGAATTTCTAAAGTTTTCTGTTTAGGTTTGTGAAGGTTTCTGCTTGTTATGGCCTATTGCACTATACATTCAAGTACACGAACCTTCAATAATGTATCCATTAACTTGTTGTTCACATGGTCCAGGGAAAAATCACCTACCTATTTGCCTGGTAATCTTGTTTGCAGTTATACATGTGGTGAAATAGGAATATACCTTCCCAAGGTTGTATTTAAAGTTTAGGTTTCTAAATATGTGAAGAGAGGTATGCCATGTGCTTTTGAACACTTTCTTATCACTTAGTTTGCATAATCCAGGCTCTGGGTTACTGTCATCTGACGAAGGAGGCCTAGAACTCTAACTCAGTAATATTCTCCTCAGGTATCTTACACACTTGGCCGTTTAAAAACATTTCAGAATTAATGTTGTTGAATTGCCATGCAACTGTGTTTAAAGTTGTTTGGAAATGTTTCTTGTAGGTGAAAGTGTTGTAGGATTGTAGAATATTAGTCCCAGAGCTGATTTGTATTTATAAATTATTCTTTAGATATTTAACAGTGGTTGTTAGAAGGTAACCCCTATATATTTTGCTTTTTTTCCACCCAGTTATAGAGATTTTTAAGCTCAACTGCCCACTAAATTCATCTAGGGAACTATTAAAAATACCAGTGCACAAACTTCATCCTTAGAACTTCTGATTCAGTTGTGAGGGGCAGGACAGACATTGGGATTTTTTTTTTAATATTTTTTTAGTTGTTGATGGGTTTTTATTTTATTCATTTATTATTTATATGTGGTGCTGAAGCTCAAACCCAGTGCCTCACGCATGCTAGGCAAGCGCTCTACCACTGAGCCCCAGTCCCAGCCCCTGGGATATTTTACAACCTTCCCAGCTGATCAGTAGGAGCCAGGGTTGAAGCCTTATTGTATTCCAAATTGTTAGGAGTAGCAAGCAGTTCACCCCTGGGGAGTGGATGTGTCTCTGAGGAGATTGGAGCTGGAGGCAGCAGTGCAGAGGTCCAGTAGTGCTGTGGTAGGAGGCCGGCCCGGCCTCGATTTGGTCTCAGCTGTACAAAGCTGGCTCCTGACTTGATGCCAACACCGTTATAAGCACAAATATAGTAAACTGAGGACAAGAGTCCCTCATTCTGATTGCTTCCTGTGCTATATCCTGACATTTCTTATCTAAGAGAAAAGTCTTCTAAGTTTATATATGTTTGTTTGACAGAACCATCTTTTCTTTTTTCCTATCATTTAAGAATCTCCTTTGTTGGGGCTGGGATTGTAGCTCAGTGGTAGAGCGCTTGCCTCGCATGCGTGAGGCCCTGGGTTCGATCCTCAGCACCACATACAAAGCAATGAAATAAAGACATTGTGTCCATCTATAACTAAAAAAATATTTAAAAAAAAAAAAAAATCTCCTTTGTTGACCGTACTAGTCTTAAGGTACCTAGGTCTAATCAGTTAGATATATTTCTGGTGGTCTTATTTTTTGAGTCAGTCTCACTAACATCTCTACAGTAACCTTATACATGCTTTTGGTTACTTTAATAGTTAATGTCTGATAAAACTAAGAAATGAACTTAGCACATTGTATTCATCTATTGTATCAAGTATGCTTTTGATCATGTATTTTGTCTAAGAATTTATTTGTCAATTTTGTAGTTCTGGGAATATGTCTTGTACTATCATAAAGGTTTGTGTTCAGATATAAGCTTATATAATTCACTCTGAAGTATCTCAGAGCACGTATTTCTGAAATAAATAGAATAGTGGTTCTCAAACTTTTGGGTCTCCATTACATTTTTAAAAATTGTTAGAGATGCCAAAGAGCTTTAGCATATGGGATGTATATTCGGATATTTACTGTATTAGAAATTTACAAATGGGGCTGGTGGTGTAGCTCAGTAGGTGGAGTATACTTGAGAGCCTGCACCCAATCTCCCCGCCACCTCCCCCTGAAAAGGAAATTAGAACAAAACTTAGAATATGTATTTATTCACTGAAAAATAGTCATATTACCTTTTAACATAGTAACTTTTTTAATGAAAAAAGTTAGCTTTCTCATAACCAAAAAAATTAGTAAGAAATACTGACAATTGTCTTATATTTTCACAAATTTAATATCTAGCTTAATAGAGAATAGCTGGATTCTCACCTGATTTTATATCCAGTCTGTTGTAATATCACACATCAGGTAAGATTTTCTGCTATAATCTTACGAGATAACAATGAAAGCAGCAATTAAATCCTAATAATATTGTGAAAGAAAACTTAACCTTGAAGACCCTCTGAGGGAGTCCTTAAGAACTACTCTTCCTACTTAGATAACTGCTGGGAACGAATTATTTAATGATGAAAGAACATGGAGAAAAAGAACCCCAAGCTAGGTTTCTAACTTTGAAGATTATTTTTCTTTTATTGGAAAAAAAAGAATAAAACGAGAATGTGACAGCATTTTGCTTTATGTAATATTTTCTTTGCAGATTTATTACTGTGCAGGAATTCACCACCACTGGTGAAGTCTAGAACATTTTATAAGAGTGCTTGATTTCATTTAGTCATTTCCTGTCACATGAAATTTGCTGGTGTGGGGTTATGATATGCTTTTGTATAGTCATCTTGCTGTAACTTGATTTTCTAATTTCCTGTAGAGACTAACTGATTTGATAAAAAACAAAGGGGTAAAGCTAATAGCTCAGTTCTTTCTCTCCTAGCCCTTCACCTCAAGAAGATGGGCAGATCATGTTTGATGTGGAGATGCACACCAGCAGGGACCATAGCTCTCAGGTGTGTGTGTTTATTATTCTGATTTATAGTAAGCAGTTAGGAAAGATGAAGTTTCTCTAAGTAAATCTGTTTTGCTGAAATATGTTGAAAAAGAAGACTATACAGAAATCTTCAGAAGTTTGAAGCTGTTTTAAGTCATTCAGTTTCCAGTTTTGGAGGTTATTTAGGATAATATTTGTTCTTGTTGCACTTATTTAGTACTAAGAATTTGGGGCCCTTTCACCCTAAAACAGTAGGAAAATTCCTGTCTATGATGTAACATCCCAATATTCCAGGTTACTTTTTGAGTTTATAAATAGAAAAACTGAGATATCTTTTTAAAGGTTGCAATAAATTAAAATGAAGGCTGTGTTAGAATCAGGTGTGAAAACTTTGCCTGCATCTGAAATCAAAGCAGTGACTTCTGAGGTGAATTTGCACTAAATTTCATCTAAATTTTGGCGGGCCTCTTTGAGTTAAAGAAGATGAGTAGTTCACTGGGAATTGATATGGTTGGAAGTATAGTATTGAAAGAAAAAAGGAAAAAAAAAATCTTACAGAGGTTTGCATCAAAAAACATATGGTGAGTGTAAAATTGTTACTAATGACTTAGAATATTCATGGCCAGCCCTTAACCTTACAGGTGTCAGATCACCTTTTTTCAGTTTTATTTTTATTTTTTTGGTACTAGGAATTGAACCCAGGAACCCTGGGGCACTTTACCACTGAGTCGTATCCCCAACTCTTTTTTTTTTTTATGTTAAGACAGGTTCTCACTAAGTTGTTGAAGCTAGTCTTGAATTTGTGGTCCTCCTACCTCATTCTCTGGAGTTGCTGGGATTATGGGTGTGTACCAGCACACCGACTAGAGTGCAGATTCTTTTTTGGGGGGGGTACTGGGGATTGAACTCAGGGGTACTAGACCATTGAGCCACATCCCTGGCCCTATTTTGTGTTTTATTTAGAGACAGGGTCTCAGTGAGTGGCTTAGTGCTTTGCCGTTGCTGAGGCTGACTTTGAACTCAGGATCCTCCTGTCTCAGCCTCCTAAGCTGCTGCGATTACAGGCATGTGCCACCGCACCTGCTTAGAGTGCAGATTCTTGAGGGCAAGAACCATTTTCTTTCATCCTGTGTTAATAAGGTGCTTGAAAAATACTGAATGAATGTTTACATGAGTTATTAAAAAACAAAAACCTTGTTTGGTGGTGGTCTCACTATACATGATCCTGAGCCTCTTTGCACTAGAAGTAGTTTTCCTGTTATCTTGGATCACCCAGTAGTCTATTTCAAAAGGCTGCACAATTTCTCCATACTTTGGCTGTGCTCTCTTTATGCCATTCTCTGAAACCTAGAAAATCTACAGATTGAATACCTACCTATTTTATGATATGCCTTATCCTATAGAGAAGTTTACAATGAATGGCAAAGCTTTTGTGTAGTGAGGTGATCTGATGAGAATTGTTGAATCTCTGGCTAATCTATGTCGTTTTGGCCCCATGCAATAAACTGTAACTGCTATTTAAAAAAGTACATGTCCCCATCACAGAAAGTATGGCAAGGATCCAAAGAGAGAGAGAGGAAATTAATTCTGTGCTGTAGCCTTTCCTGAAGAAGATGTCTTCAGTCGGTATTGGCTTCTGTATACAGATGGAAGATCTAGATTGGCATTTTACGAAATATGTCTAAGGAATATTTTCTCAATGGGAAGCTCCATAAAACAGTTCTGAAGTCAGATTAGTGGAAAATAGTGCAGCCCTGGCTCCTCATCAGTAGTCACCCTGGATAGTAGTTCTGAAAATCCCTGCATTAAAGAAATGTTTCATTAAACCAAATGTCTCCAAAGCATATTTGACCTTACACCTTCCTCTCCTCCATACATGCTTTCCCCCTTACTATCTTAATAAACCCATGGAGCACTTTGATAGGTGCTTTCCTGGGTTATGGAGTGGCAGGTATACCATTAGGCTTACCTCATCATTGAATTGACATGGAATTCTAGAGCTGAATACATCCACTTTAGAATTCAGAGGAGTTTGTGAGGTTCTGGAGTTCACTGTATCAGATTCTAGTAGGATTGCCAGTGTGATCCCTGTGCAGAAACAAGTGCGTAAAAGAACTTTGGCTCTCATCAGCCACATTGACAGTCACATCAGCCAGTTCAAACAAGGTTCAGAAGCCAGTTCAGAAGCAGTCTCTACTTCCTGTGAGAAAAACATTGTTTAGTAAGACTTTTAATAAGGGAGATATGAATAAGGATCATTTATTTAAACTTTAAAAAAGCCTTTTACATTGTTTTTCTTTTTAAATTGAAGAAACAATTTAAAATTAATTACTTTGGGATTTGGGAAAATTAATTTTTTCCTGAGTGAGAAGAATGTTTAGGGTTAAGGAACACTTAAAAACAGTAAACTAAAGACTGTTAGTATGCTTCATCATATGGGATATTTTCATGTGTGTCTGTAAAGGATGGATAACATTTTCAAGCTTCTCTAGGAGGAGCAAGGAGAGGCACTAAAATTTGCCAAGTATATGCTAGGGTGCTAAATTTTTATTTGTTTGTTTATCTTTTTGGTACCAAGGGTTGAATCCAGGGGCACTCAACCACTGAGCCACATCTCCATCCCTATTTTGTGTTTATTTAGAGAAAGGGTCTCACTGAGTTGCTTAGCGCCTCACCATTGCTGAGGCTGGCTTTGAACTCGTGATTTTCCTGTCTCAGCCTTCCAAAGTGCTGGGATTACAGACGTGCGCCACCATGCCCGGCTTAAATTTATTTTTAAAAATATTTCTCACTTCTAATGTTCTCAGTCCAGTGAAAGCGGTGATATCACAAATGGGGGAAATGAAGCTTTGTCCTAATTTACTTAAGACAACAAAGCAAGTATAAGAGCCAGGATCGAAAGTGGGTCTTTCTGAGCCCAAGCATGGTCCCTGTTCCTTCTATTGAAATTAGCCACTGAATGGAATTGGTCACAGGAGAGCTCACAGAGAACTAACAGGTCTGAGGAGTTATGGTACAGAGATTGCTAAGGTAATACATTTAGAAAAAGTATAGTTAAGACTACTTTTAGGATAGTAGTACTCAAGTCTCCATTTTCAGCCATTTTATATCAGGAAATAGACTGCAGGTGATCTCTTGAAGACATTTTTGCATTGTGTTTCAGAACCAAAGAGGTCAGCCAGCATAATGTTGGTTGTCAATGGAAGATGATCCAAACTGTAAATAACCTCCTCTGTCTTGTGGAACTGTTCTCTTCATGGGTCACAGTATGTAGTTTAATACTCACTGTAGAGACCTAAGAGAACAGGATTGGCCAGAGAAGGAAAATCTACCTGTAGAAGATAAGGGGCTCCCATGTAAGAACAGTCTGAAATGTCTGACTCTTCCTTGAATAGATGTCAGTGCAGAGAGAAGGTCATTGATTGAGTTAAAAGCATGAATCTTACATTAATTAGGTCAAATTATTACCATTTTCTGACCATTCAGAGAAGTGGAAGACAATTTAAAACCTGAAAGTTAAATTTAAGATACGTGAAAGGAAGCTTAGAGTGGTGCTAAATGAGGGAGCTTACCATTCTTCATGTAAACGTTAGAATAAGTTTAGAAAATTGTTTTGCTTTTAAAAATACTAATTCAGAGATAACTTGCTTTACTCAGCTGAGAGAAAAATCGCATCTTTTTTTTAAAATATTTTTTTAGTTATACATGGACACAGTGTCTTTATTTTGTTCACTTATTTTTATGTGGTGCTGAGGATCAAACCTAGTGCCTCACACGTGTGAGGCAAGTGCTCTGCCACTGAGCCACGACCTCAACCCCCAAGATCGCATCATCTTGGGGAAAAAAAAACAAAAACAAACTTAAAGCCTAAGTGCCTACTGCATGTTCACCCTGTTGGAAAGTGCAGAATACTAACTTGTTCACAGTTCAGAGCCTAAATCTGTGAGTAGTTTGAGAGAGATGGGAGGCCACAGGGGGAAACTGCAGAACCTATCTGCTGTATGTTGAGGAGTCAGATGTTGGGTGCACACAAACTGGTCTGTATGTAAATTGTAACAACTTATTGTTTCTGATTTAGGATGATTTCAGTGCCACTCCAAAGAGCCAACTCATGATTCTGAGTAATCTCAATACCCAGTGGAAAAAGCTTAATCCTAAATGCTGCATTGTGTCATTTGATGGGATTTGCCAAGTTCAGCAGAACTAGAAAAGAGTGATACTGACAAGAGTAGCAAGCATCCACGGGGATTTGCTCTGGTTTTGGTAGGAAAAGGGATTATATAGAGAGCCCGTCTCAAGCTCCCTTCTTGGGACAGCCATCTAGACCTGTCAAGGCCCAAGCCTGTGAACATGCTAGGCTCTGCCTTGCAGTGATCTCCTGAAAAGAATGAAAGCTGTGGTCAGAGAGAGAATCCTATTCAAACAAAATAAGAACACTTTGTAGCTTTGAGACCTTTAGGTTTGGGGTCATATTGTCACATCCTTTAAAACTGAAGAAATAATACTGTGTCATTTTGAGGAATTTCTTAGTTCTATGGCTTCTTTCTGTTAAAGGGGAGCTTTTGGAAATTTTAATTTTTCTTGGCTTAAATCTTGGCCTGAAACTTCAGGTTGTCATTAGCAATAAAAATTTCCTTTTTCATTTATTGGATACATAAGTGTTAAATTCTGACTCAGTTTAAGATAAGATAATTCGGGCTGGGATTGTAGCTCAGTGGTAGAGCGCTTGCCTCGCATGCGTGAGGCCCTGGGTTCGATCCTCAGCACCACATACAAAGCAATAAAATAAAGACATTGTGTCCATCTACAACTAAAAAAATGTTAAAAAAAAAAAAAAAAA
>PVHX01025342.1:0-22531 GCA_004024805.1 Geosciurus inauris | reverse complement strand
TATATGTACCACAGTTTCTTTATCCATTCATCTATTGAAGGACATCTGGGTTGCTTCCACAGTTTTGCAATTGTGAATTGTGCTGCTATAAACATTGAAGTGGCTGCTTTACTGTACTGTGCTGTTTTTAAGTCTTTAGGGTATAGGCCAAGGAGTGGGATAGCTGGGTCAAATGGTGGTTCCATTCCGAGTTTTTTCAATGCCTTGGCGGACCCTTTAGCGGTCCTTTTAGAGGGGCATGTGAGGAATCCAGCCACGCTGCTACCATTGGTGGTGCAGCGCGCCCGCTAGCGCTGGTAGACCACGTAGCGCTGGCTGCGTGGGTTCCCGCAATCCTCCAACCCGCAGGGAAAACTCAGCGCGCTCGCGGCGCTGACAGCCTGGCCGCCGGCTCTCTCCGCGTGTGCGCCCGTGTCAGGTCGGGGCCAATCACTGCGGGCTGGAGTCCGGCCGCCCTGTTCGCGCCCCGCCTGTGCCCGCCGCGCGTAGAGTAACGGTTAGAAAGCGCTTTTCAGATCCTCCCTGCCGGGCAGGTGCACTTCTGCCGCCGTGATGCCTCCTCCTACCAGAACGCACTTTGGGGTTCAGCGCGACGGGTCGGAAGCCTCAGGCTCCTCCCTGCGTCCTTGGGCACCGCGTCCTGCGAGGCTGTCGCCTTCCCTTCCGCCCTGGCGGCATATGGCTCCTCCAGCGCCCGCTGCCCTGTGTGCGGACAGGCGCGCGACCCGGGCGCTCCTGGCACAGGCCGGCACCCTGCACCTGCAGACCCGGAACCTGCTTAACTGGGGCCACCTACAGAAGTGCTCTTCCACGCACAGCGAGGAGGTGAGGGCTGGCGGGCAGCGTCCCTGGAGACCCAGGTTCTGGGCCAGACCGCGGACCAGGGCAGACGCGGGGAGGGCGCACTTGGGCGCCGGTTGTGGGTGTGGGGCGAGCTGCGGCCCGAGTTAGCGGAACCTCAGATCTGGACCTGGCGCCTGGGCCGAGCGTCCTAAAAACTTAACAGGTGCAGCGGCACACAGAGTGCGCTTCTGCCACTGCTGGAAGCGGATAGCAGAACTGGGAGAAACACTGGATCCCTCTCCCTGGCGGGGCAATCTGGGAGCGTCAGTACATGGCTGGGTCCTTCTCCCCATCTCTTTCTCCCTTCCCCTACCCTGTCTTCTTAAAAGGAATATTGGAAAGATTAACCTTTCCTAAATGAAATAGTATTCACAATAGGCTTAACATTCCCCCGCCCCCTTTGGTACTGGGGATTGAAGTCAGGTCTACTCAACCACTGAGCCACATCCCCAGCGCTATTTTATGTTTTATGTGGAGACAGAGTCTCACTGAGTTGCGTAGGCCTGGCGGTTGCTGAGGCTGGCTTTGAACTTGCAATTCTCTTGTCTCAGCCTCCCAAAGTGCTAGGATTACAGGCCTGCGCCACCGCACCGGGCTCACAATAGGCTTAACTTTGATCTTGTTGACCTTAGCTTATTGCTGTGAAGCAAATGGCTAAGCACTCAAATTTGGTTTGGGCAGTAGGTATATATTTTTTCTTACAGGAAGTTAATCTGTCGGATTTTATTTGCCCGAAGACTGATCACTAGTTAGTTGGCGGTGGCAGGTATTAATCTGGAAGTATGCACTTGTTACACATTTGTTGCTGACTGTTCGTAAGCCAGTGAGTAGTCATTCATTGCACAGCTAATTGGTGGTAGGCAACAGTTTAGTGCTTGATAACAATTCCAAATTAATGTGTGCAATTATGATATGTTGGTTAAATGTAAAACTAATAAAACAAAACATTTAGGAGCTGTGTGACTTTGGGAAAGTAGCTTTAAAGTTGGGTGCTGCCTTTCTCATCAGGTTGTTGTGAGGATTAAGAGATTACATATGAAAATACTCAGCCTTTCTCATCAGGTTGTTGTGAGGATTAAGAGATTACATATGAAAATACTCAAGTTAGGTGCATTTATCTCCATATAACATGGTTCCATCAGAAGGAGGAATCTTTTTCTTTTTTAAAAAAAGTACTTTTAGTTATGCACCTTTATTTTATTTATTCTTATGTGGTGCTTAGAATCAAACCCAATGCTTCACATGTGCTAGGCAAGTGATGTACCACTGAGCTACAACCCTAGCTCAGAAAGATAAAATCTTGATTGAAAGAACCACTGGGTAAACTGTCAGGTTATGACTTTATCAGCTATATGAGGCAGTTTTAGCTCTTTTGATACAAGAGATGTTGTCCAAAGACCATATAGTGAGTAGCAGTTGATATGTGTGGGAAACCAACACCTTTCAGGAGGTGAGAACTCTTGGTTGTAACTTTAATATGCACCAGAATCCCTCCCCTATTCCATGTTTAGGTTCCAGCTTTGTTTAAACCACCCACTTTAACTATTCCTCTGAAGGATAGGCATTTCTGTATTTGGTACATAGAGCCTTAATTTCTTTCAGCACTGATAGTGATGACCAGTGTAGTTGGAAGTTCTGCATGTATTTGGATAATATTGGATGAGATTTCCCTCATCTTACTATAACACATTCTAGAGTAGTGGCTTTTAAAGTTTTTTCACTCCACATAGTAAGAAACATATCTTACCCATCTAATTCATAATTTTATATTTATATGTGAGTATCAATATATCTGAAACAGAGATCTCACAAAAAGATGTTAACCCTTGTATACCGAGTGATCTGATTTCTTTCATCCTGTTAACTTTTTCTTTCTTTCTTTCTTTTTTCAACACGATGCTGGGGCTGGAACTCAGGGTTTCAGGTGTGCTGTGCAAGGGCTCTACCACTGAACTACACCAGGACAGTGTGCACTGATGCACACAGTTTTCTGAAACACATTGTTCAGAGGATTAATTCTGGTTTGTAATGTTTTGTTTAGGGTGCCTCAACAGAGTAGGACAAAACTAAAGACAGTAGAACATTTGAGGAAAACTTGAAGAAGTAGCAGCATATTGTAGGGAAACTAGAACAGTTTAATTAGAATAAGATAGGCATGTTTTATTCCCATGTGAAGAATTTTACATAGAGAGTTCAAAATTAGGATTTACCACTTGACACAGCTCAACCTCACTGAAGAGATTAAAGAAAGTGAAAAAATCATTCATTATTGGAAATGTACACATTTGATGGAGTGTTTTATTCTGAAAGGTCTTTTCTAGTTCTAATGCTTTTTTGACTGTAGGATCTTTTCCCATATTTTTGTGTTTCACTAGAGTTTGATGAAATCAAAGACTTTACAAATTGTATCTATTTATTTATGACAGTGCTGTGGATTGAAACTAGGGTAAAATATTATTTATAAGTGAGTCACTGTAAGATTGTTTTGCCCCTTTTTTGTTGAGTATTCCATCAGTTGAATTGTGGTAATTTTAAAAATTCTTAAGCCGGGGCTGGGATTGTAGCTCAGCGGTAGAGCGCTTGCCTCGCATGCGTGAGGCCCTGGGTTCGATCCTCAGCACCACATACAAAGCAATAAAATAAATACATTATGTCCATCTACAGCTAAAAATATATTAAAAAAAAATTAAAAAAAAATTCTTAAGCCGTTCTGGATCTAATACAGACTACGTTGTGGTGATATTTATCTTTAGTGATACTGTGTATGTGATGATGAAGAAAGCAGGAAACAAAAAAGTATAAGTTTAATATTTAGTCAATATAGATAACATGTAACGTACAAGATTAAAAATTCAGTTTGTGATATAATCAATGAATTTCTTATCTAATTGTAAATTTAGACTTTTGTACAATTTATCCTGAATTTTGCAGAAACCAAGATTAATTAAAGAGGGGTGAATACTCTGAAAATATACTTATTTTTCTGAATTGAAGAATTCATCAGGAAAGCCTTATATGTAAATGAGTCATTCAGAGAAAAATTTGTTAGAATTCTCCCACAATTTGAGCTAAAGCAGTCCTGATAGAATTGTTAACCTCAATCAGTCCTGCTTCCTCAACAGCTACTGATCTATCTGGAAAGATTATCAACTGATTTTTATCTGCTGACTTCAAGTTGATTAGAAATGCAGTTTGCATGACAATATAGCCCTTGTAACTTAAATTCCAGTAAGTTATTATGGATAGCATATAAATTATTGTTGTGGATTATAAATCCTAACATAAGTAGGTGTGTGTGCTTAAATTGATAAACCAGTTTTCCCTTGTGATTATTTATATTAAGAAGTGGTAAAGTGCTTGTGTCGGTTTTTATCATAAACAGTTATTATATAGAAGTTTAGTCTCTGTTGTCACTGTCCAGAAAGTGCTTTTGCAATTCAGGGGCTTGTTCTCATTACTCATTTCTTTCTTTCTTATTTTTTAATTTTTTTATTTTTTGGTGGTCGTTGTTATTGATTGTCTAAAGGAAGTAAAGTACTGTAACCTTTGTTATCTTTTAAGACAATGATTTCAAACTGCTAATGTTGGCCAATTAGTGGTCACAGATCAGTTTCGTAAGTCATAGGACAGCCTATTTTTTTCTAATCAGTAGAATACAAGCCACTAGAGTACTGGCATGCAGTGACCATAAATATTGTTTTGTGAGTTTTTTGTTCCTTTATATGTAAGTAGGTTTTCTTTCACTCACTACGTGAATATGCATCTTTCTTTGGACAACTGTCAAGTAAGTTTGAAATACATTGACGTAAGAGATATAAATAGAATAAACGCCTTAATGGATTTACAATATACTATTACGAATAGCATATTGGATAAACCATAGTTGTTTACCCAAGAAAACATTGAAGACAAGTTTAGAGGTATATTAAGGTGTTAGGGAATGTCTTATGGATTAACATTATGCACGTATGGCCTGTCTCTCCTGTCATTCTCGACTTCAGAGTCTGTAGTAATTACTTGGAATGCCTGTTCAAATGGAAATCCTGGGTGCTCTTGGAGAGTGTTCATCAGGTCTAGGATTGAGTTCAAGAGGTGATTCTGATGTAGGAGTTCCTCTGGCCCCACTTAACTCTGCCACTTGTCTTCAAGGAACGTAGCATAGTGGTTAATGAGAATTTTCATTTCTCTGGCTTAAATCCAAGTTCCTCTTATTCTTGAAATAATTTTTTGTTTCTTTATGAATGCTTCTAAGTTTCATAAGGTGAAAGTTTCCTTGGTACAAAAACAGTGTAAAAATAATGAGACTGTTGCTTTGGGTCAAGAATGCTTGAGAATGAAGAGTAGAATAAAAACAGGTGTGAATTTAACTGCTGAAGGAAACAACCTTGTAGATTTCAAGTTTAGTTTTGTGTGATCAATCCTATTGATGTCTTTTCTCTCCTGCTTAATTTTCCAAAGTATGCATTCTTTTTTTTTTAATATTTTTTTAGTTATAGATGGACACAATGTCTTTATTTTATTGCTTTGTATGTGGTGCTGAGGATCGAACCCAGGGCCTCACGCATGCGAGGCAAGCGCTCTACTGCTGAGCTACAATCCCAGCCCCCAAAATATGCATTCTTAATGTAGATGTAGGGTGAGTGAATAGAGTCTGATTAACAGTTTAAAAATTCATTCTTTTTGCAGCTTCGAGATTGTATCCAAAAGACCTTGAATGAGTGGAGTTCCCAAATCAGCCCCGATTTGGTCAGGATAAGTGGAAAGTGACTGCAGAAATCCTGCAGGTCAAAAGGGAAGTATTTAGGAAGTTAACTTCTGAAGTTTGAGGAGGGAAGTCAAATAGGCAATAAGCCATCAAACCCCTTGTGGCTGGGTTGCTGAGATGGTAATCTGATCCAGTTGAATTAAACATAAAGCAGAAAATCTGGACTCTGCAGGCAACTCTTTAACCTAGAGAAGATGATGGGATTCTCATGCTTAATTCCCACAAGTTTCCTCACCAGTAGTGTTTTATTTCTATGATATTGGTGTAATAGAGGAATGATTATCAGGCAGCTTTGATTGTTAGGTTATGTAGATAGAATATCCACAATATGCCCTAGAAATAATTTCTATAGTGAACAATAAGGAACAATGTTTCATTCAATGTCAGTATATGACTGTTCTCGTAAATGTTAACATAAGAGTACCTGTCTGTAACCACCTTGAAGTCTAGACTACCTTAAAAATGTGAAAGAGGGCATGTGCTAGAAACCCTTGGTCCCTTATGCATACTACAGATTTATAAAGTGAAGCTCTATGCAGACATTGATTAATGTCTTTGATTTCTGCTTCTGTGAAATGACCATTTACCCATGTATGCCTGACTTGTAAGTGGACTCCTGGTGTGTATGAGATATTGTAATGTGCTCCTGAATCATGGCAAAGGCTTCATTGTTTGCTTTGTTAAATCTTGTTCTGTAAATTAATGTTTGTTTCTTACTGATATGCACTAAACTAACATTTTTGTCATTATCTTTATGAGTTATTTATTATAGCGCATTAGAATGGGAATGGCCCTTGCTTTTTTAAGACATTGCACTTAGGGAAAAAATTGTTAAAAATATTTGTGATTCCAAGACTAAACATACAGTCTAGCTAGATATTTAGCAATTGAATTGATGTTTTGAAGCAACTAGCCTTTGGGTTACATTGATTTATTTTTTAATCATTTTTTCTTTTTACTGTGGATTTAATTTTCTGTTTTCTAGGCTCACCATGGGAGTGAAGTTACCAGTAGAGATTACAATATATTCAGCACCATCGACCCGTTTGATGTTGGTGGGTTCTCACTCTTGGAAAATGGAGGTGGACTTTCCATCGATGATAAGTTTCCTGTTCTCAGCCTTGAGTGTGTCATTGAACTTGGCATGGGTGGAATCATACTGGAACAGGTAGGTATGCAATTGAGGTCAATGAAGGGGTCACTGACGGCAACAACATCCACTTTGCCAGAGTTAAAAACATACCTGGTGGACAGGTACCCAATATGGCCAAGTCTGTCTACTTCAGTTCACCGCCATATGTTGGGGATGCAGTAGCACTTCATGAGACAAGAAGATGCAGCTGTCTGTCCAACAGGGATGAGCAGAGACTTTTCTAGAAAGCTTGGAATTACTGATTTAGACCCTTTTAAATTTTATTTGTTTATTTATTTGCCATGCTAGAGACTGGACCCAGGTCCTTGAGCATGCTGGCAAGTGCTCTACCACTGAGGTACTTCCCCAGTCCCAGACACCTTCTTTTTAAAATACAACATCTTAAAACTGTATGTTTCTCTCACTATAGTTTTTACTGTAAACTCTCCATATTTTGAAATGTGTTTTTATTTTTATTCCGTTCAGAATACTTTAAAGTGTCTCTTGTGGAAATTTGACCCATGGGTTATTTAAAAGATGTTTTATAATTTCCAAATATTTGTGGGTTCCACAGAGCTCTTTCTGTTATGGATTTTGAACTTAATTTTGTTTGGGTCAGAGAACATATACAATATTATTTCATTCCTCTTAAATTCATTAAGACTTGTTTTATGTTCCCATGTGGTCTCTTGTAGTGGATATTCTATATGCATTTGAAAAGAACGCCATTGTTTGGTGGTATTTTCTGTAAATGTCTGTCAGGTCAAATAGGTAGGTAGTAGTGTTAAAATGTTCTCTATCCGTAATAATCTTTGGCCATTTGTTGTGTTAATTACTGACAGCATTGTTGATATTTTAAGGAACACTTGGGATTTTTCTGTTTTCCCTGATATTTCTGTCAGATTTTACCTTATATATCCCGGACCTCTAATTGTAGGTGCATATACTTTTAGGATCGTTAAGACTTTAGAATGAAAATGTCTCATTTATTATTGTGAAATGTTACCATTCATGGTTGGTAAAATTTATTATCTGTTGTAATAGAGCCACTTTAGCTTTCTTATGGTTAGTGTTTGTATGGCATATCTTTTTCTGTTGTTTTGCTTTCAATATATGTGTGTCTTTATTTTGCAAGACTTTTTTATATGCAATAGGTGGTCAGATCTTATTCTTTTACTCAATGTGAGAATATCTGCCTCTATGTAAGGGCATTGAAAGTGTATTTAATCTTGGACATGACTGGGTTTAAGGCTGCCACTTGGCTGTTTCTCATTTGTCCCATCTACTATTGGCTTCCTTTTCTTGTGCTGCTGTCTTTGGATTAGGATCTTGAAATTCTATTCATGCTTACTATTGTCTTATTAATTGTACCACTGGAAATTTTAACATACACTTTAAAATGTTTATAGTTTATCTTTGAAGAGTACTATGCTATTTCACATAGAAGAAGCTTCCTGCGTACTTTGATTTCCTCCTCCTTTATACCATCGTCATGCATTTTACTACTGTGTGTGTTGTGAATGCCACAACACATTGTCACTGTGTATTACAAGATATGCTTGTTTTGGAACTTTGTTGAGGTGGTTTTCTTTACAGCTAGGTGAGAGGTACCATAGGGCATGTGTTTCTGAGATCTCCGCTTTGGTGGGTGTTGAGTGGGTCACTCTGGTCTGGCAAATGAGAACTCATAGGTCTCCCAGGTGTTTGGGGGACCTGGGAATTGTACAGCTACAGCCCCCTTGAAATTCTTTGCCCATTTTTATGGAGTTTTGCCCTTCACATGTGTATCTTGATATTCAGCAAGAGAATTGAAGAATTCCCTTTGTGAATTCCTGGAGCTCTTCCTCCTTCCACGTTCTCTTCCTCTGGTATCTGTTCTATGGAGTCTAACCACCCCAGTTCCCTGGAACTGTGATCCCTGTCTCTTAGCAAGACTGCCACACTCTGCCTGGGTTTCCCCTTTCTGTTTCTGGTCTGTGCCTTTAGGCAGAAATTTGGGGAGATTGTAAGGCTTCGATCATTTGCTTATGATTCTCTCAGGGATTATAATCCTGTGCTGTGTGTATTTCAGTGTTTGAAAACAGTGTTTATTTTGTACATTTTTCTATTGTTTACTACAGTGGAAGGGTAAGTCTGATCTTATTAATTCTTGCACTTGATATATATTTTTTAGGTATTTTTAATGTAGAGATTTGTCATTCCACCTGTTTTCTTGCAGCATAAATTGTTGAAGAAATTGTGTTGTCTGTCCAATCAAATGGCCCACAGTCCACGTTTTATTGGGTGTATTGTGTGGCATAATTTAATGTTTTTCTCTGTTCTAAAGCTTACAAAGTAGTAGTTGGATCTAGAATAGGTCTCAACCTTTTGGCACTGTTAACCATTTGGGGCTGATAATTCTTTGTTGAGGGTGGGGCCTCTCCTGTGCATGCATGTAAGCTATTTAGTAGCATCCTTGAACCCTACCTACAAGATATCAGTAGAACTCCCTTATTTGTGACAAGAAAAAAAAAAAAAAAGAAAAAAGAAAAAAGAAGAAGAAACACCAAACAAAACCCACACAATGAAAAAACCCGAGCCAACAAAATCCCAGGTCTCCACACCTTGTCAAATGTTTTCATAGCAAACCTATGTTGTGCTGTGAAAAGTAGGTTACCTAGGGGCTGGGGCTGTAGCTCAGTGGTAGAGCACTTGCTTAGCATGCGTGAGGTACTGGGTTCGATCTTCAGCAGCACATATAGATAATAAATGAATGAAATAAAGATCCATCAACAACTAAAAAAAAAAAATAAAAAAAAAGTAGGTTACCTAAATTACAAAATTAACAATATGGATGATGTTACCACTGCAGATTAAAAGATCATTCAGTCTGGAACCACAGATACTTTGAAGAAACACATGAGCAAGATTTTAGGAATATTTAAATTAAGGCTGTACAGAAGGGCTGACTCAAAAGCAACAGAGGATGTGAATGTCCTTTTAAGAAGGAAAAGTATTAGAGACAATAAAATAAAATGGTAAACACAGAAGTAATTTCTTTTCAATTATAAGTTGTTTCCAGAAGTGTTTTTCTGAGACCTGTTGAACAACTGACGACGTTGGACTTCTGCAGTAGATGCAATGATGGTCTTTTCTTTTGGAGAGGCACTTTACAATTTTATTATGAACCACGTATTTTGGACTTGCAGAAAAGTATTTCAGTAATGCAGTTTTCCTGCTTAAAATTGGTTTGCATGATATAAAATTACTTTCAACTAAATCAGGGAAGATTAATGAAATAATTCTTTGAATTTAAAAGTTAGTTGGAAGCTGTGGTACATGCCTGTAATCCCAATGAGTGGGGAGGATCGTAAATTCAAGGCCAGTCCCAGCAATTTAGTGAGGCCCTGACCAGCTGAGTGAGACCCTGTCTCAAAGTGGAAAACAAAAAAGGGCTGAGGATGGCTAAATGGTAAAGCACCTCTGGGTCCAAACCCTATACCTAAATAAATCAATAATGTAAAAGCAAACTACCATTTTTTGTGTGTGTTTCTAAATGCGATCATCATCTGCATGAAGGATGGCAGATAATCTATTTTTTCAAAGATTGGAGAGGAGGACTGAGAATGAGAGACATCCAGATTTCTCTTAGACAACCTTACTTATAATTTAACTGGTGAATATTAATTCATCGAGCACCTTCTCTGTGTCAGATTTGATATGTAATGCTTGGCTGTTTGAAGATGCTTTCAAGGCACATCTGTTGTGGAAGGTGTTGAGAATAATCTGGAGCAGATACAGGGGCAAACTTTGCTTCCTCGAACCCCTGAGAGTTGCCCCCTACCTAGCAATTGACCTTCCGAATCCTTTTGTCTTCTTCCATTGATATCCTTCAGTTTTGAGTCATTAGTGGTTTCATGAGTTGTACATGGTACATCATTCCTCTAGTGATATTGAAGGAATATGTGTTTGTAGGTGTCTTCAGCACTATTCATGTGATTGATTTTGGTAGTTACGTTTAAGGCTTAATGGGTAAATGTTTAAAAAATCAAGTCTGAAAAATAATTGTAGAGTCAGGTTCTATTTGTCATTTCCAGGTAATTTAAGGACTAATTGGCTTCATTTCCACCAGAACATTTTGCATGTGAGAAGTGTTTCTCTTTCTCTTTTCTATCAATGAGTGCTGTCTCTCTTTGTCACCTACTTGTCTATCTTTCTTATCTCCATCTTATTTTCTCCTTTCCTGCCTTCAGTTTTCTCTGTATCTTCCGCATCTCATTTGGTCTACTTCATTCTCTTCTCTTTCTTTTCCCTTCATACTTTTCTCTCCTTTTCATGCCTCTGTCTCTATTTGCTTTTCTCTCCCTAACACTGCCACCCCATTGTAGTCACCACTTCTTTACATTTGTAAATGTAAAGGAACTTCTTTACATTTCCTTCCCCAACCTTATTCATGATTTAACTGTGTTTGCTCCACTACAGCTTCTGATGCCTTGTTTCTTCTTATTAGTTTGCTTTAATTCAGGCATCATAAGTTTCCATGGTGAGAGTGTTTGGTGACTTTATTTTTCAGTGTAGTTAAAAGGAAGTTAGGTTTGGAGGTTTCCTGAGTATTTGTGGCTCAACCTTGGTATTGTTGTGTTTGGGGTTTGAAGGGATCAGTTGTGAGTCTGAAAGATCCAGCATGGGACTCATAGGATAAGCAAAGAGCCTCATTTCTGTCTTTTCCAAGTATACCCAAGGGACAAGTTTTATTTCATCAATAGTATTTTTGCTATAATGGTTCAAATATTTAAGAAGTGTCCTGTTCTCTGTCAGGTAGTGATTTGTCCTATCTTACTACCCCAGGTTGTTGGCTCTCTCATGTTGTCCTCTTTTTTCTAAGTGGGGAGTCTCTTCCTCCTTTTCTCTCTTTTTGCCTTCGCCTGTTAGTGCCTTCTATCATTTCATCTCTCTCCGGATGTGTACACCCCCATTTTCTTTCCACTTCTCACAATTCCCTGGGTCTTTTTGGTTTCTCCCTATGTGGTCATTTTTCTCTACCCTAGTGTGCTGTACCCAGACACACTCCATGTTTCTGTTTTTCTGACCGTTCCTGCACTGAGAGAAATGGCATTGTTTGTTCCAGTGAGTAGCGTGATCCAGGAGCTCTTGTGCTTTGGGTGGGTGGAGGGGGCATTACTTTGTATAATCATTCCATAGTCGTTTTCTCTGAGGTGGATTTTGAGAGTGCAGATGGAGAAAGTAAGATAGTCCTGCAAGGACAACGCTACCCTCTATCCTGGGCAGAGCAGTGGGCTGGTTTCAATTTGAATTGTTTTCTCTGAAGAGGTGAGTTCAAGTGTGAGATGGTTTAAAGTTAAGCCCTAGTGACTGATGAAATGTGTGTCTCTGTTTATTTTTTTCACATTCTTTTTTCAAGAGAAAATTGGCCTCCTACCTTTTCGGAAGGCAGTATGTTACCTGTAAAAGGGAAGAGCTAAGCAGTACTTCCCTTTTCTCTGTCCATGACTGTCTCTTGTCTGTCACATGCAGCACATTGCTCTGGAAGGGTGCTGAGCCATGTGGTGTTGCATGTTACCTCCATAGTACTGCTTCAGGGGTTCTTCCCCTCACGGGGGTTGGAAAAGGGGGAGGAAATTGGTCCAAAAAGCACCTCAGAAGTCTAGATTGCTCAGCTGAGATCGCTCATTAGCCTGATCCAGGCATCAGCTGACTTTTCTCTAAGTCTTTCCTTCTGCTAAGCCTTGGCCACTGCATCCAGGGATGGTGGAGACTGGGTCAGGCAGCCTAGCAGCTGACAGCCTGCAACCCTCCCTGGAGGGTCCATCCTCACCTGCCTGGGACCTGGGTCCGCCCCCACGAGCGAGGGCCAGTGGCTGGGCTCCAGAGGCGGGGTTTGCACGGGGCGGGGGGTGTGGCGTCTGCAGCCAGCCAGGTGCTGGAGGTGCCTTGGCCAGGTGTCTGAGGGCCTTGTTTGGGAGATGGGAGCAGGGACCTCCAGGCCAAGGCGGATGCTGTCTTAGCCCTGAGCTTTGGGCAGGCATCTGTGGCCTGGAGGCATGATGGAGCCCTGCCAGGAGTGTGGGATGGGATGGCGGTGCTCCCTCTTGCGCCAGACTGGTTCCCTACTGCAGAGCCTGCCATTCTCCTCCAGGTCCAGGCAGTCATGCTGTGACATCAGCCCCAATGAAGGCTGTGCACCGGGCGGTGTCCTCCAGGAGAATGGAACCTGGCCTATGGGCATCCAGGAGCGGGGACGTCACAAGCGGCGACGTCATGAGCGGGTGCTGTGGAAACGTTGAGGACCTACCTTGGCGAGCAGTCCGAGTGGGTTGGCGCGGTGGAGCGGGCGATATTCGAAGGCGAACTTCACTTTTCCTCCTTGGTTTCCTTCCTCCCGTCTTCCCTTCCCTCTTTCCCACTGGGAACTTGTTCCTCCTTGGTTTCCTTCCTCCCCTCTTCTCCTCCCTCTTTCCCACTGGGATCTTTTTTGGACGTTTGGTGACGGTTTCCTGAAATTTCATTCTGACTAGTACTGAGGTAAAGAAACTCACATCTCGTGTTCCATATTTACTTTTTCTTAACACGCTTCACCTCACCTAGGCCCTGGTTGTTGTTTACTACTTTGGGCGGGGAGGGGCGCCTAAAGGTGCTGGGGCACCATCCTTCCCTTTCTTTCCCAGCGCCCTGTCTGTGTGTCTCTATCCCATCCCTTCTCTGCTTTTCTCTTGTTACTGTCCCTTCTGTTTCATTCACCTTTTCCCAGTGGTGGCCCTAGGGCAAATCGTGTGCTTCCCAAAACAGGAATTGATAAGCTGGGAGATTGCAGTTGCTCCAAGGAGAGCTTGTCTCTGTGAGTTTGTGGCCCTGGAAGTCTCAGGACCCTGTCCCTGCTCAATATCTGGTGTTGCAGAGGCAGCTCAGCTTCTGTGGAAACCAATTCAGCCAGGACTTTCCTTGTCTTTGAGTCAGACAAGTGCCAGGTTTATCCCACTTTTTCACTACTATCCCTCTCTTAGAGACCAAGGATGGGATTCCACACTGAGTCGTTTGGATCTTTGACATCCACTGAGTTCTTTGGATTTTCTGGGGGCCGTGGGGGGGGGCGTTGTTAGGTGTTTTGTGAACATTCCAAGACCATTGCAAAACAGCAGGCAGCTTTTTGTTCTATATCAACGTTTTTCTCTTTGGATTAACTTCACCTCCTTATTGAGTTTGGGAGTGGGGGCCTCCCTCTTCAGGAAAAAGGATTCAAAGTTAGATGAGAAGATGAGTATTTAGAATGAGTAAATAAATCACAGCACATTATGATAGTCTTAGAGATTTAGACCCCCTCTTTAGGTAATTTCCTTAGGCAGTTTGCCAGAATTGCCTACTTAGAAATGTTGTAAAAACTGGACACTTAAGCCTCATTAGGTTTATAATACATATAGCTCTGGTCTCATGATTTTGATAAGACTTTAAAGAGTGAATTTGAAGAAAGCAAGATAAGCCTAAGTAGGAAAGTTTCAGTCCCCAAGTTGGCAGGATATCCAACTTTGGCTGAGATGAAGAAATCACTATTCAGTGAATGTGTGGTCCTTCCAGCCCCTCCACCTCCCTGAAATAGAACAACCTCTCAATGACCAGGGCCTTCACCCCCAGCTGTCCCAGGGGGTTAGTTTGACCATTGAACGAAGATTATTTCCAGAAAGTGTGCTGGATGGATTTTGATTCCTGTCCATGGCAATTTATTCAGCATGAACTGTGAAAATTTAGCAGGATCTCACTTTATTCTAGACAGAGTCCCTATAGAACTGTTTCATTTGTTGTGTGGCAGTATACGATAACCAAAAAAGTAGAGCTCAGTGCATAAAATGGGTTGCCTGAGAGAAGTATGAGGAATTCCCTATGGAAAAGTACAGGGATGATTCTTTTCAGTGGAGGGGATGAAAAAGCATTTTGGAAGAAGTGATGTTTTTATAAGCTTGAAGTAAAGAGTAACTTTAATAAACACAGAAGGTCGAGGGGGCCTTCCTGCGCAGAATTGCTGGTTATCTCTTTTGCATATCAGGATGTCACTGACCTAGCTTAGATGTTTCTGCTTTGAAGCTTTGAAGATTATTTTGTTTGCTGTTCATTTTCAATTTCCCATTCACTTGCAGCATGGTAATGAGCCACACACATGAAAACACATTCGTGTGTGTAAAGAAACAAGGGGGTTCAAAAAGGTTAGGAGCACATTCTGGTCTTTTTGTGGAAGGTGGTATGTGCTTTATTATTGTGTTTATTATTACAGTGATAGCTAAATGAGCCACCTTGTTCATTGGGCAGACATTCAGCAATAATGCGTCCCTAGATAAGAATTTTGTTTTTCTTAAAGAACAGTTGAGGATGTGTTGCTGAGAAAGTTTTCAAATGTCATAGTCTTCCTTTTTATATTTTATTTTTTGTGCTGCTGCAGATTGCACCAGGGCTTCAAGCATGCTAGGCAAGCACTCTACCACTGAACTATACTCCCAGCGCCATAGTCTTCCTTCAAAGGAAGAGGTGGGAGCTCATTAACATGCTTTTAGAAGTAGTAGGGAAGCATAAGTTCAGTTTCAACTTCCAGGAGTATTCACAAAGAACCTCCCCTAATTTTACTTATAATTTATTTAAATAGCATTCATTGAGTACCAGCATGACGTCACATTTGTTCTTAGCATGTTAGAATTCTGTGTAACTTACTGGCTGGTTTCCAAAGGACATTCAGGGGACAATAGGATTGTGTTAGCTCTGAGTCACATCTATGTACGTTGCTGGAGAGAAATGGGAAGGAGAGTGATGGGCCTTATGGGGGTGATCTTGAGACAGCCCAGGGTAGGTCTGCAGGGAGACTAAAAACCTAAAATAATGTTTTATTATGGGAAATTTAAAACATATATGAAAGTAGGCCAAACAGTGTAATGAACTCTGTGTGTACAACCTCATTTCAAAAATCATCAACTCATGAGCTGTCTTTTACTTATACTACCATTATAGATAATGGTAATATAGGTGAAGTGCCATTATTTTGAAGCAAATACCAGACATCATATTATTTTACCCATTAATATTTCAGAATGTGTTTCCCCAAACAACATTGCCTGTTAAATATAATACCAACATCATCCAGTGTTTAGTCAGTGTTCAGTCAAATTGAATTATGAGTCATTTGTAGATCCAGATAAGGTCCACATATTACAGTTGATACGATATATCCACGTAGGCAGAAACATGATTTATTGATGTATAATTTACATACCCTATACTCTAAGTATACACTTTGAGTTTTGACAGATATATATTCTCATGTTATCACTGTCATCATCAAAATATAGTATATTTCCATTACTTTAACAAGTTTTTTTTAAAGCTCAGCTGCAATTCCTTCCATACCTATGCACCATGCTGTTCCTAGTCAACCACTGAAATACTTTTTGTCACTGAAGATTAGCTTTCACATTTGCTAGCATTTTCCGTACTTGCAATCGTAGCATTACGTGTATGTATTGTTTGGACTTGAGGAGGACTGGCTTCTTTGATTTAGCATAATGCTTTTGTGACTCATCCATTGTTTTTTACTATATAATGGATATTTATCATTAAGTATAAAATAATGAGTAATAAACTGAACTATGTAATTTCATTTGAACTATGTATTCAGTGAACTATGTATTTTCATTTCTTTGGTGTATGTAAAAGAAGAAGATTGCTGGGTTGTATGTTAAATGAATAACTGTTGAAGAAAGTCAGGGGCCTGGGGATTTAACTCAGTGGTAGAGTTTTCCTAGCAATCACTGAGAAATTGCTATACTGAGGAATTTTTTATACTGGGTTGGATCCCCAGTATAAAAACAGAAAAGAAACGAAACTGCCAAATTGTTTTCCAAAGTGATTGTGGACCTTGAAGAGCAGCATTGTATTACACTTAACAGTTGTTCTTTATCAACATTTAGTGTTTCAGTGTAGCTCAAATTACAATTTCTTGTGACATTTTAGTGACATCTCATTTTAAATTTGTAGTTTCCAATACTAATGATGATAAGCATTATTTCATATGCTTATTGACTAGTGTGCATCTTCTTTTGTGATGTGTCTGTTCACTTTATTACTCATTGTTTTATCGACTTATTTGCTTTCTTATTGTTGATTTGTAAGAGATTCTGAAGTAATTCAGATACAAATCCTTTGTCACATATATTCTCTCAGTTTGTGGCTGGCATTTCATATCTTAACAGTGTCTTTTAAAAAGTAGAAGTTTTAAATTTTGTCTGTTTTCCAATGTTTTCTTATATGATTCTTATTTTTTTTGTCACTGAGAAATCACTCCCTGTATTATTTACTATGTTTTCCTTTAGAAAAATGATTTAGAAACTTTTTGTTAGAGAACCAGGTAGTAAATATTTTGTCTAAGCCTTGCAGGTCACATACTGCCTCAACCACTCAACTCTGCTGTTGTCACTTAAAAGCAATTATACACGATACATAAACATGGCTGTGTTCCTAAAAAATCCTTTATTTATAAAAATAGGCAGCTGCCCTTCATAATCCAGCATTGAAAGACTTATAGCGTTAGGTTGTGTATTTAGGTGTGTGGTACCTGTTAATTTTAGAGTTGAAGGAAATAAGGGTTGAGGTTCATCCCCTCCTCCACAATATGGATATCTGTTATTTCAGCACCATTTATTGAAGGACCACAGAATTACTTTGACACCTCTGTCGGAAATCAATTGACTCAATACATGAGGGCCTACTTTTGGATTCTATTTTATTCTATTGATTTGCATGTCTCTTCCTCTTTTCCTATGCTGATATCTCACACAGTTTTGGTTCCCATAACTCTACAATAAATCGTAGAAGTGAAGCAGTCTTAAAGCAGTAAGTCTTAAAGTCCAGCTTTGTTCTTTTTCAAAATTTCTTTGGTTATTCCATATCCTCAATATTTTCATATAAATTTTAGAATCAACTAGTAATTTCTGCATAAAAACCTGGAGGGATTTTGGAAATGCCTGAAAGTGAATATAATTTTGAGGGAAAAAAAAAAAAGAAAAATTTTGTGTATTGAGTTTTCCATTCTATTAATGTGGCATACCTATCAGTTTATTCAGTGCTTTAATTTCCTGTAGTAGTGTTTTATAACTTTTAATTTAGGATCTTGCACACGCTTTGTTAAACTTATTAAGGATAATCTTGGGGGTTTTTTTGATAGGAATATAAATGGGATTGGTTTTTAGAATTTTGTTGTTCATATGAATATTCATAGAATTCATAGAATTTTGTTGTTAATATGTTGTGTATTGACTTGCATTCTGTGACCTTGCTATATTCATTTGTTGGATGTAGTAGCTTATTTACAAGTTCCACGGATTTTTTAGGAACACAGACACATCATCTCATTAAAGCGCATTCTCCCTTTTCAAGCTGAACAAATTTTATTTTCTATCTACTATACTGGCTAAGCCCTTCAGTAACAATATTTATCCTGATCCTAAGGATAAATCATAATGAATAGGCATAAGTTTTTATAAATGTCTTTTGTGAGGTGGAAGAAATTTTTTTCTATTCTGACATACTGACTTTATCATGAATGGGCATGAAGTCTTATGTTTTTTTTCCCTTTTGAAAGGGTCACCTAGTTTTTCTCTCGTGAATGTTAAACTAAGCTTGCATCTGGAAAAGAACCTTCTTGGCCATGGTATCATTGAGTTTAATTTGCTTATACTGTATTGAGGAATGTGGGCTCAATTTTTGTGTAATATCTATCTGGTTTTGGTATCGTTTTCAGTTGGAAATGTGAAAAGTAGTAGAATAATAAAATTGGAATATTGATCACAATATTGTCTAGAAGTAGAATATAATCCTTTTTAGTACTCCTTGTGTGTGTGTGTACGTGTGTGTGTGTGTGTGAGAGAGAGAGAGAGAGATGATTTTTTTGTCTTATCTAAGCAACTAAGTATATTTAAATTTTTTTTTTTTACAGCTTTGAGTTACTAATTTGACACACACTTGAGGTACTTTTTTTTAATTCAGATAGGTGAGATGTTTTATTTGAAGCTGGTGTTATATCTTTAATTGTTATAAACATCTTTACCAATAATAGTGACCAGTTGCTTCAGGTCCTAAATTTAAAAGCTTCCAGAGGTGAATAATGACTTTGATTAAGTCAACTGCCAAAGTGATAAGATTTGTTAGGCTAACACCTCTTCAGTTAGTGATTTGTACAAGAGCTGCCCAAACAAGGCACTGGAATTGTCTGTTGTTTTGTTTATTTCTGTTGGTGGCAAAAATTAGGTATAATAATAGTGCTAAAGAATTATCCTAGGTTCATTTTAGAAATAACACATTTAAGGATTAATATTAAATAGGCTTGCAAGTGGTTTAAGTGTAGAAATTCTATTCTTCAATAATTTGGAATTTAAAAAATATTGAATACCAGAAGTTTAAAAGCTATTTAAAAGCACTGGGGCTGGGGTTGTGGCTCAGTGGTAGAGCACTCACCCAGCATGGGTGAGGCACTAGGTTGGATC
The DNA here is from genome assembly GCA_004024805.1 of Geosciurus inauris. Lineage (NCBI taxonomy): Eukaryota > Metazoa > Chordata > Mammalia > Rodentia > Sciuridae > Geosciurus > Geosciurus inauris. The sequence continues at coordinate 3,279 of PVHX01025342.1, read as the reverse complement.
CTCAGCATCACATACAAATTAATAAATAAAAATACAGTTATAAAAAATAAAAATAAAAAGAATTGGGTCACCCTATTTATATGATCAGAAGGAACATAATAGAAATACAACTTTTATTTCATTTTTATATAATTTTGCCTTCACTTAGCTTCATGTACTTCTTTTAAAAGATAACATTTTAGAGGTAGATTTTTAAAAAATTTTTTGCTTTGAAATATTGCAAAAACCTAGGGTCATTTTTGTTTCTATAAAAGTGAGTTGTAACTTTGTTAATGAATGTTCATTGTTTCTGAAAATTTATTATTTATTCTGCAAAATAAAATAATACAATTTATTATTTATTCTGCAAATAGTTTTAAGTTCATCCTTTCTCTTGTAAAGCACTGTGCTGCGAGCAGGGAACAAATGATTAATAAAGAAGAAAAGGTCTTAATTTTCTTACGATTCTAGTCTAAATGGGAAGATATGAATTATTTGGAATGTGGTAAGTGCAGTGATGAAAAGTGTAGGATGATTTAGAGTGTCATTCTGGGGGATTGTGTTCTAGCTTGGTGATGGTGGCTAAGGGGCCATAGGAGTAGTTCTGGAGTTTGTTTGAGGAAGTGATCTTTGAGTGAGATCAGAGTGAGCAAAGGAAGGAGAGGAAGGAATATTGCAGGTAAATGGATCTGCATGTAGACTGGACCCTGAGTTGAACACTAGGTGTTTTTCAAGCTATAGTGTCATGACCCCATTACATGTACAAGGCCAATTTAGTGAGTGCAACCAGCATTTATAAAAATGAAATGGAATAGAATGAAAAACAAATCCAAGTCTATCTCATGGATGTTTAGGTAGAATCTGCTTTAGGAATGATAAACAGATTTTTACATACCACACACCAACATTACACACCAGTGTATGGTCACTGGTCGTGATGTAAAATTGTTGTGTACTGTGGGCTAGAGCAAACAAATACTGTTAGAAGAATGAAAAGGAGGTGTGTGTGGCAGGAGTGTTGAGAGCCAGGAGTGTGACTGCAGATGACATTGCCGAGGCAAGCGAGATCCATGTCTCACTTTGAGCCTCACAGAACATGACATTTTTTCACCTGTCGTTTGGAAGGGTTTCAGCGGAGAAATGACACCATGAGATTGATATTTGAGAAGATGACTCACCACATTTACAATGGGACAAGAATGGTTCTGGAATGATTATCAGGGAATTAGTGCGGTAGCTCAGGCAAGAAATGGCAATTCACTAATGGGGTAGAAGCAGAAATAGAAGTGGATAGACTAGAGAACTGTAATCACAAGGAAAAACCAAGTCTATGGAATTGGGTAGGGTATCATAGTACACGATACATTAGTGTGTCCCGCTAATGAGGAAAGGATTGCATAAAACTATCTCCCGTGCATTCACAGGAGTCTTAATCATTTTACATTTTGAAAGTATCCAGATAATTAAGACAAAATATTTGAAAAATATTTTAATGATAATGCTTGGGCTACTTCCTCAAGTTGTTTTCTTTTTGATTTCATTAAATTAAAAAGGAAAATAGGGCTTTTCATTCTGGAAAGTTAAAATAAGGATGAAGAAGAATCAAACTAAGATTCTCTTGAGTCCCAGTGGGCCAAGACTAGAGATTTTAACATAAAATTTTCTAAATTTTGTGATCCCTTTTAATCTGCATACAAACCTGAGAGTGAACTGTATAAGTCACACATCTGAAAAATATTAGAGTCAGGATTCAGATCTAACTTTTAAAATATATATATATTTAGTTGTAGATGGACACAATACCTTTATTTTATTTATTTATTTTTAGGTGGTGCTGAGGATTGAACCCAGTGCCTCACACGTGCTAGGCAAGCACTCTACCATCGAGCTACAACCCCAGCATATTTTTTATCCCAAAACGTTGCATTCTCACTATTTGATCCTTAAATTATGAGAAATCTTAGTGTGATAGTATGATATTTATTTGTTCAGTCAAGATACATCAGGTTAGGGGGCATCCTTAGAACTTGTTTTCAACCAAAAAATATTCTTCATGAAACAACTCAGAATGTCAGTCTGTATGTGTGCATGTGTATATTTCACTAGAAAAAATAACAGTAATTGAACTACTTTTATGTGCTCATTGGATACGTATATACTGTTGTCTCATTTAATTCTGTCAGCTGAGCTCCTGAGGTAGGTGTTGTCAGGGTGTTTTTCTGATTTTATAAATACGCATACCAATGAAGAGACGACTAACAGCTTCTTAGGTCATATAGTAAATGATGGAGGTGGATTTTTAAAAACACATTTCTTTTTCAGAGTCCATACTTTGTCCTTAATTTTTTTTAATATTTATTTATTTTTGTAGTCGTAGGTGGACAGAATATCTTTATTTTATTTTTATGTGGTGCTGAGGATCGAACCCAGTGCCTCACACATGCTAGGTGAGCACGCTACCACTGCGCCACAATCCCAGCCCCTTGTCCTTATTTTTGAAGGTGATATTATAGAGGGAAGATTTGACTTACTAAGTGATGTTTCAGAACGACTTTTACAATGAAAAGATACCTTAGGAATTCAGAGGAAGTTAAGGCAGATCTAGACTTAACTCAAAGTTCATCATTTATCAGTTGAGAGCATAGACCTATCTTTCAACCTCGAAACCTCAGGTTCCTCAGTTGTGAAATGAAAAGAATGATAGTTTGTGTATTGTAGCATTGTCAGGATTATGGACACTTAATACACGGAAGCTACTATTCATCGTACAGTGTTTTATTCATTTGTTTTTAAGAATTAAAAATAGAATACTAAGGTGGACTGTGGGCAATTTGTGAAAACTTAATATTTCCCTGATTGATGTAGTATTGTGTTTCTCTCTTTTTGTTTTTGTTTCTTGCCCCTTAAGGATTTTCATTTTTCTGACTGAATCATTCTCTAGAGCATTATTGCTCACCAAAAGAAAAAACAATTTTGTTCCTCAGGCCAACTGTCTGCTTATCTTACCACCTCTGAAATGGATCTTGAGGCTCTAAGAGCCATCTCTGCTTGTGAGTTGATGAGTGACATCGGGAAGTTCTTCCTCACATTATGATATCTAAAAGAAGCTGTCTCAGGTTTGTCCACTGTTTTCTTTTACCAGTCTGGATAGGTTGTACAATTTTAAATGCTAGCCTCCCTACAGGTATGTGTGCCTATTATTCTGCTTTAGTTATCTTGTGGTTTTCTCCCTAAATGTTTGATATTTACAACATAAACCATTATTTGTGAAATAATTGTGCAGTTGGGGAATGGTATTGG
>PVHX01025341.1:0-22543 GCA_004024805.1 Geosciurus inauris | reverse complement strand
TTGGTACCGGGGATTGAACTCAGGGGCCCTCGACCCCTGAGCCACATCCCCAGCCCTATTTTGTGTTTTATGTAGAGACAGGGTCTCACTGAGTTGCTTAGCACCTCGCCCTTGCTGAGGCTGGCTTTGAACTCGCGATTCTCCTGTCTCAGCCTCCCTAAGTGCTGGGATTACAAGCGTGAGCCACCGCGCCCGGCTCAGGCTTTGTCTTCTTAGCTACAATTTGTCTAGCTCCCACAACAGTGCTTGGCACATTGAGGCACTCACATAGTTGCTGAAAGAATGAACATGAGAAAAATATGTGAAAACTGCTGGGGCTGTAGCTCAGTGGTAGAGCGCTTGCTTAGCATGCGTGAGGCACTGGGTTCAATCCTCAGCACCACATATAAATAATAAATGAATAAAATAAAGATCCATCAACAACTAAAAAGAAAAAAATTTTTTTTAAATACTGCTAATAGGTAATATTCTAGCCTCTTTGAATAGCAAATAAAGGATCTACACTGAACAGACACTGGAAGCATCACCACATGTCTTATATGCATTCATACTAAACTTGATTGGTTCACAGAAACTGCTTTTTGACATTTCTTTGACATCTGGTTTAAATGAATTCATGACCACCCCACAGAAATGAGATTCTTTGCCTAAACGCTGACTAGCCATCTTGTAATAAATGTTACCAGGCATGGAAACATGCTAATTTAACTCACTGCCATCATAAATACATATTCCAAGAAAGTATTACCTTCTTATATGAAGGTGAACACATTACATGTGCTATCTAATACTATGACGAGAATAAGACATCTACCTAGAATGGGCACTAGATGACTATCTGATCTTCAGCGTCCTCTAAAAAATGGGACAACAGAGATAGCCCTCCCTCCCTGACAGAATACTTGAGAGATCAAATGAAATACAAATTTGTAAATGGCAAAGCCCTATAAAAATAGAGTTAGCACTTATATTCCTGAGCTGAATCACGAGAGTAAAGCATCATTTCCATCCAGGCATCAACTATTCAGTGGGGTGATTCCCTCCACTCTGAGGCAAGGATCCTCAAGCTACCATGCAGGAATGCACTCCACAGGCACTGCCACCTGAAGCCACCCAGGTCAAACTCGGGTCACAGTGAAGTCCTACACCCTCCTACTTCCTCCATTAGGAGTTAACAGCCATTGGTCAGGGATAAATAACCATGGGAAAACACCAAAAGAACAAAGCCACAGTCAGAACACCCACACTACATTACTCAACCCTCTTAAGACACTGCTCTTTTAAATATATTTAATGTTACATACGTAGAATTTCAGTGGATTTTTAATATCTTAGGTACAGTTAGACCACCAAGACACCTTCCATTCCTGGGGAGAATTCCTGTAAAAATTCCTCTAGGCAGTTAAGTATTAGCAATGACTTTAACTGCTACTTAGGGAGCTGGAATAGAGAACTTTTTTCCCTCTCCCAACTGACACAGTCTCTTTCATGTGTATGCACAATCTAGTGCATGCACATACACACGTGTACCCACACAAATGACTGTGACAGAGCAGCTTATTACTGGTTTTCCTGCTAGAGAACTTTCTTAGGTGGGGAAAAGGAGTACTAGAGATTGAACCCAGGGGAGCTCTCTCTACCACTGGGCTACATCCCCAGCCCTTCTTATTTTTTTATTTTGAGACAGGGTCTCACTAAGATGCCCAGGCTGGCCTGGAACTTGTGATCCTCAAGCAATAGTCTCCCAAATAACGGGATTATTGCATGTGCCATCAAGCCCAAGTAGGACTGTTATTTTTAATTTTTTGTGATTTTGTTTCTGATTTATTTAGTCTGATATATTAGGGAGAAATTTTAGAAAATTGGCAGTAAGGGGCATTTTCATTTTAAAAACTAAGAGTTCAAAGACTATTGCACAATATTCCACAAGGAAATCACTCAAGAGACATGTACTTTCTGTGATTTCAACAAAAATGAACTGGTAAGAGGCAGAGGAAGGGGGATGCATCAACAAGTTTCTGGCAACATGATAGAATTTGGCTCATCCTTATCACGGAACCCTGTCCTTTACCTCACGTATCTCAAGGCACTTTCCACACAGAGCCTTTGTCTGCCATATGTAATAGGAGTAGAAATCTAGCGACGACATTCCAGGGAAATGAATCACAGGAGCACGTCTGGACAAAAGGCCTGAACATATGCACAAGAGTTTCCATTTTCAAATGTAATCAGCTATTAAAGAACCTGGTGGCATTATGTTAGGATGTTTTAATACACTGTCTAACCAGCAGAAAAAATATCAAATATTCCATTACCATGACTGAAAAAGTTAACATGAAGAAATCAGGTTTACCTTTCACACTGTCAAAGTCACAATTTTCATGTGCTTTGGCTTACTTTTTGTTCTGTTTTGTTGAGACAGGGTCTTGCTAGGTTGCCTAGGTTGGCCTGGAGCTTGCCATCCTCCTGCCTTAGCCCCCCAAGCAGCAGGGATTACAGGTATGCACCACCACACTTGACTTATGCCTTGGCTCCTTGATTTACATTCACAAAGTAGTTAAGAACTGGGGAAACAGCTCAGTGGTAGTGTTTGCCTAGCATGCCAAATTCCCTGAGTTCCATCCCCCCAAAATTTAAAAAGTGTAATTTAAGAAATTGAACAAAACAAAGTTCTTGATGTTCTTTCAGAAGTATATTTATTTATTTTAATGGTAAAAAACCTAGATAATGTTGATACTAAATCTGTAAAGCATTTAATAGTTCATAATGCACCTTAATATATGATTTTACATGTAATAAGAAACTATTGGGCAGGATGATTTGTATTTATAATTCATGGTACACAGTTATAATCAAGCAGAATAATAAGTCTTTCAAATTGTAGGAGTATTCAGTGAGAAATTTAGATAGGGTACTCCAAACCCACATGACTCACATGAAAACTGGAGTCATAAAAATAAACTTGTTCAAGGCCAGCCTGGGCAAGTGAGAGAGATCCTAACTCAAAAAAAAAAAGGCCAGGGATGTAGCTTCATAGGAAAGCACTTGCCTAGCATGTGTGAGGCCACAGGTTCAAACCACAGTACCACATATACAAAAAAAAAACCTATGTTTCCATATTTATAAGCTAAGAAAATTTGGGGAGAGGTGGGAGTTATGACTAAGGGGTAAAAAATAAAATTTAATCCCACCCAATGTTCATTTGTTATATATTACAATTCAAGCTATGCTGACACATTTAAAATACATACCTCCTTTCTGCTAACATTTCATAAAAGTCTCTGATATCCTGACCAGATTTTTCCATGCAGTGATAAAATGCCAGCTGACTTTCTCGATTTGCAAAATCCACCTTTTAAAAAAAAAAAATTGATACTAGTTTCAGATTTTAATTATGGAAAATGTTATTGAATGTAAAAATTTATCACAACATATCCCTTCTGGACAAATTTCAGGAAAAAGCAATCTTTAACAACAGGAATGGTGCTTTTAATTAAAATAATGTATTTTGTTAACATGAAATCTCTCAAATTCTAAATAAATCTTGATAAATGTAATTTAAAGTTCCAGAACTCAATATAGAAGAAATGGAAAGAGTAAAACAGAAAACTGAATCAAAACCCTACCAGGGTTCTAGGTTGGCAATAATCAGATCAATAAAATCCAGCAATTTCAGTTTTACACAGATTTGCTGAAACAACAGTTATAATACAAAACAATAGAAAAGAACATTTACATTTTATTCACAGGTGAGCTCAAAGTCACTAAGGCATATGAAGACTATTGGCTAATATTGTTAACATTTTATTCCAATCTCACCATCAGTTATTAAATGCATAATTCATCCAAACAACCAAGAATATCAAGGTTTTAAAAAATAACAACAGAGGGCTGGGATTGTGGCGCAGTGGTAGCGTGCTCGCCTAGCACACGTGAGGCACTGGGTTCGATCCTCAGCACCACATAAAAAAAAACAAAGATATTCTGTCCACCTAAAACTAAAAAATAAATAAATAAATATTAAAAAAAAAAAATAACAACAGATAAAAATATCATGCTTATAGTGGTTACCTACTCTTTAGGAGAAGATGGGATCCTTCAGGAAGCCAACTGACACTCTGTACCCCTGGGTGAGTATGGTGTACATGTGCAACTGTGGGTGGGCCCACACTGAGAGGGCACACAGGCGCATCGTGCACCCACTGCAGTAAAAAGCATTCTTTGAATGAGACGGGTTTTAGGGAAGGATCTATAGCTAATGGTTTAAGAGAGCTGTGCCCACAAGTAGCCAAGCACACAAATCCTAATATCCCTCCTAAAAAGGGAGGACATACATATAAACCATGTCCTGTAAACTACCGCCTTACTGGCAGCCTACAGATACTAGTTAACAAGGTGATATTTGAATACAATTTTGTTTTGCTTTTGCTTATAGTCATTCTGCACACCTTAATTTTATTCCCACCGATTTTCCTCCCCTTGGTCTCTTTTACAGCTGTCTGTGCATATTCAATCTCATTGTAGAGAACCAGGGCCATGCCTTTCAAGCGGTCAAACACCACCTGTGAAAAACAAAACAAAACCCAAATAAGAGCCTCATCCTCATGGACTTCATGTCAGTCCCAACAAGATCCTAAGTCACAAGGACACTACCAAGAAAAGGCATTATCTGTATTTTATTCTAGAAAAAAAAATTAGGCTTCTCCTGATGTGGAACATTGTAGTGAAGAAATAATAAAATGTACAGGGACTGTTGGGAGATACAGTCACTGATATTGTGGCTTGAGGTGTATTATGCCTTTGTTTTGTTTTTCTGTGTTTTATTTTGCTTTCAATGTTGACTGACTACTGTGCTATATTTTAGTAAAACATTCTTCTACTCATGGCTCAAAACAAACAAAAACAAGCCTCAGTGTTCTTTTTTTTGTACCAGGTATTGAACCCAAATGTGTTTTAACTGCTGAGCCACATCCCCAGCCCCTTTTATTATTTATTTACAAACAGGGTCTTGCTAGGTTGCTTAGAGCCTCACTAAGTTGCTGAGCCTCCTGAGTCACTGGGACTATAAGCATGTGCCACCGTACCCAACCAAAAGCTACACTTAAATAAAAGTTAGGCAACAAACCCACCACAGAGCAAGAAGTTAAAGCTCTACCTTCTCACAAAGAAACTGAGTGCAGAGACCCTTCTCCTGTTGTTGTAGGCATGTCACCTAACAAACACTGGTTAGATGAACATTATATTTGGGGGACTTTTCTTTTTTGGGGGGGGGTACTGGAGATTGAACTCAGGGGCACTTGACCACTGAGCCACATCTCCAGCCCTATTTTGTGTTTTATGTAGAGACAGGGTCTCACTGAGTTGCTTAGCGCCTCGCTGTTGCTGAGGCTGGCCTTGAACTCGCGATTCTCCTGTCTTAGCCTCCGTAAGTGCTGCGATTACAGGCTTGTGCCACCACGCCCAGCTTGGGGGACTTTTCTTTAAAGTCATCATTGTTTAAAAAAAAAAAAAATCAAGTCTAATCCCATTCTTCTGTGATGTGAACAATTATATAATTAGTGTTTATGTGGGATACAATTATAAAAATCCCTAAGAAATATTATTTTATTTAGCTGTATAATAGTTTCAAATTTTTTAAAAATCTCAGCTGGTTCAAAAATGTATTTTTCAAAATATTCATATGATGCCCTTATAAGTCAAATTTTAGCACAGGTTTTAATGCGCAAACTATTAAAGAAATGGAACAAGTAGCACCAGAATTGGGAATGAAAGGAGAGAATACCAAGAAAAGGGAGTCAGTCGTTAGTGTGAGCCACACTTAAATAACCCTCACCTACCTTCACCACAGGCCCATATCGGCAGAAATGTCTTGTTAAATACTGATCCGACACATTTGAAGAAAGCCCATCCAACCACACGCAGTTTGTAGGCATGCTCTTTCCAAAACCCAGCTGAATATAAAAGGTTAAATTTCTATTAGTAAAGTTTGTAATTACTATTCTACTATAAAATTTTCAGAAAACTAGTCCTACGTAGGAATCTTCTGAAATCAATGTCCTTTTTTCTTGGTGCCTGAGATTGAACCCAGAACACAAAGCGTAAGCTCCACACTTCCAACCCCTCAAATTAGCATCTTACATGGAAACCTTCCAGTTAAAAGGAAATAGAAGTTTACAAAAAAGGAATTCTGCCTGACTAACCAAGTATTAGTCCAGAATGCGTCACCTTCACAGTTACCTAACTGTCCCCCTGAAAACTTAAATAATCAGAAATATAGAGAAAACTCCTAATCCAAAAAATAAAGCAAATCACAACTGCACAATACATTATGCAAATTCATTTACCTTGAGGCGATTATTTCCAAGGTACTCCCCATCCATCTTCTTAATAGCTTTACAAACACTGGCAATGTCACAGTATTGCAAGAAGGCATACTGAGGAACTCCATTTACTTTCTTTATATCAATATCCTGAAAAGGCCAATCAATATCACTCAGAAATATGCCAATAAGAAAATACATCAGAACAAGCCGAGTCCATACAGGGTGTTTATTTCTCAAAACAAAGTCATATTCTCATTAATATTTTTAAATTAATATTGTATATCCTAACACAACTGTAAATTAGTGTTTTAAAAATTGTACATCAGCATCTGTAGTAGTCATAAACCATGAAATCCATGTGAAACTCTTTGTAGGAAAAAACTGCATTGAAATTCAAAATTTAAAATCCCTATTACAGATATAAAGAGAAATTTGTGATAATGAAGAAAAGTAGTCTATTTAATAAAATTCTAAGAAATAATTTCCTCTGTCAATATCTCAAATCCTTACTAGGAGCCAGACCATTTAAAATATACTACATGAGAAGAGCAAAAAATACAAAGAAATCAAGTTTCAAAAAATGATTTAGGGCTGGGATCGTAGCTCAGCAGTAGAGCGCTTGCCTCGCATGCGTGAGGCCCTGGGTTCGATCCTCAGCACCACATACAAGGCAATAAAATAAAGACATTGTGTCCGTCTACAATTTAAAAAAAAAAAAAGATTTAAACCAGGTGTAGTGGTGCACACCTGTAATCCCAGCTACTCGGGAGGCTGAGGCAAGAGGATCACAAGCTTGAGGCCAGCCTGGGCAACTTAGCAAGACCCTGTCTCAAAATAAAATAAAAAGGGCTGGAGAGGTAGCTCAATGATAGAGCACTTATCTAGCATGTGTGAATTCCCAAATTCAATCCCCATTACTATAAGGGGGGGAAAAAATCTGAAACATGTAGTCCTGAAATCAGAACACTCATATATTCATATGTACCAGTATAACCAATTGAACCAAGGCTGGAGATTGATAAATATGGTAAAATCTCCATATTCAGAATGAATGGATACATAACCACATAAATTGTGAAGAAATACCTCTATTATTTTGTGAAGATGTGCCAGAACACTATCCCTGGGTTAAAGACACACTTTACCAAGGAATACCCTTTTCTCCTTGGAATTCACAAAATCTGTAGTGGTCTCTGACACTCCCAACTCGCCTGAGAGAAGGTGGTGAAAAAAACAAGTTCAAATGGTCCAGAGAAACCAGCTGGATGATAAAATTAAGCCTCCTTAAAGGAGGCTTAATCAAATCTGAAGAACAGCAATAACCAAATAGCCAACATTCCAAATTTAAAATAGCAAAACAAGCAAGACATTTAAAGAGTTGCTCAATGGATCTTAAAGAAAGCAATAAATCTATACTCAAAATTCCTTAAAGTAATGATATACAGGAGCTAATTTCCACTGTTATGCAGAATATAAAAACTGAGCTGGGTATGGTGGTGCGTGCCTGTAATCCCAGAGGCTTGGGAGGCTGAAGCAGGAGGATCACAAGTTCAAAGCCAGCCTCAGCAAAAGCGAGGCCCTAAGCAACTCACTGAGACCTTGTCTCTAAATAAAATATAAAATAGGGCTGGGGATATGGCTCAGTGGTTGAGTGGCCCTGAGTTCAATCCCCAGTACCAAAAAAAACAAAAAACAAAAAACCCAGAGCTGGACATCATGATGCAGCAGCCTGTAATCCCAGTGACAGGAGGCTGAGGTAGAAGGATCTCAAGTTCAAGGCCAGACCCGGCAATTCAGCAAGACCCTGTGTTAAAATAAAAAATAAAAAGGGATGGAGATATAACTCAATAGTAGAGCACTCCTGGGTTCAATCCCCAGTATTGAAGAAAGGGAGAAGAAAACAGAATACAAGCAAATAATAAAAACACCTCAGGATTACACCACTAAAGAGAAATGATCTCCAAAGAACACTGGTAGGTTAACTCACTAAACAGGTTCTTCTAGCTACAGTATAATCTGTTATAAATAATCAGCAATCATTTTCTCAAAAGTTTGTGTCATTTAAGATATTGACACTAGCCAGGCTGGGCACAGTGGCACATGCCTGTAATCCTAGCAGCTGGGGAGGCTGAGGCCCTAAGAAACTCAGCAAGACCCGTCTTAAAATAAAATATGAAAATGCTGAAGATGTGGCTCAGAAGTCAAGTGGCCCTGGGCTCAATAACCAATTAAAAAAAAAAACAACAAGTAAACAAACAAAAACACTAGCCAGGCACTGTGGTGCACATCTGCGATCCCAGCTACATAGGAGGCTGAGGCAGGACTGAAAATTCAAGACCAGTCTGAACAACTTTTGGAGCAAGACTCTGGCTTTAAAAAAAAAAAAAAATGCTGGAGCTGAAGCTTTGAGGGGTAGAAAGATAGTAACACAATATTCTGGCTGTCACGCCTGTAGTCCTAGCGCTTGGGATGCTGAGGCAGGAGGATCACTTGAGCCTAGGTGTTTAAGACCAGCCTGGGTAGCACAGTAAGATTCTGCCTCATTCATAAATAAATAAGTCAGTCAGCTGTGGAGCTCAGCAGCAGTTGCTTACATCATGACATGGTTTTCAAAGAGAATACTGACATGTCTATCTTACTGAGAACCACAGATCTTATAAACAATAATCATTCCATTTTTAGGAATTTTGGTTATGTGTGTATCCGTGTGCTCAACCACACCTTTTTATACAGTTCCAAACTTTTAAGTAGCAGCTACATTCAAATAAAAGTATCTTTGAACATTTTATCAATTCACAGATTTATAAATATCAAACAAGATAAATTAAATAATACAGAGATAACAGCCTAAAGACAGAAGCTGGAACCTAGATAGGTGAGGAGTTCCACGTCACTTGTCCACTAGGTAGGGAGTAGAGCTGGCATGAGTATACACTACTCTAGTAAAACAAAACAAAACAAGAACTTGAAAAAATAAAAATAATTGGAAAAGAAAGGTGAATGTTTTCCTGGTACAGGTGCTTTTCTGTTTTCTCCTTTTCTACCAACCCCTTCTACCTCTTATCACCAATTACTGTAAGATGAGGTTTAGATCAGCCACAAATGTTTTATTCAAGATACAAGACTAGATTTTGTCTTTAAAAAAAAAAAACAAAAAAACAAAAAAACAAGGATCATTTGCTTAAGCAACAGTGTATAACTAAGACTAGACAGATGAATATACACATGGATGGATGGACAAACACACACACACACATACCCTGTAAGAGTAACAATTGTTGCTACAAAAAATATTTTTACTTTCCCAAGTCCAACAGAGCAATTTTTTCACTATTAATAAGGAGTTCAAAAACACAGAAATAACTCCCCCCTATTTTTTTTTAAAGAACTTTATTTATTTTAGTTGTAGATTGACACACAATATCTTTATTTATTTTTATGTGGTGCATGAGGATCGAACCCAGTGCCTCATGCGTGCGAGGCAAGCGCTCTACCACTGAGCCACAATCCCAACCCCTCCCCCCTATTTTTTCAAACACAGAATAAAACTGTGTATCAGGCTGGGCATGGTGGTGTATGCCTATAATCCTAGCAACAGGAAGCTGAGGCAGGAGGATTTCAAATTCAAAGCCAGTCTTGGCAACTTAGGGAGACACTGTCTCTAAAGGGGTTTGGGATATGTCTCAGTGGTTAAGCACCCTGGGTTTAACCCCTAGTACCAAAAAAAAGAAAAAAAACAAAACAAAAAAGCCATTGTAGGGACTGGGGCTGTAGCTCAGTGGTAGAGTGTTTGCCTAGCATGCATGAGGCACTGGGTTCGATGCTCAGCACCACATAAATAATAAATGAATAAAATAAAGATCCATCAACAACTTAAAAAAATTTTTTTAAAAGCCACTGTATATCCCAAGAGTATAAAGCTGTGACTAAACTATATTCACTATAACTGATTCAAGTTTTGATTCAAGGAAATAGAAAGATTCTTGTATTGTTAAATCTAAGAGTGACTTTGGTAACATAAAAAGCAAGTCTGAGGCTTGGGTTGTAGCTCAGTGGTAAACACTTGCCTAGCAAATGTAAGGCACTGGGTTTGATCCTCAACATCATATAAAAATAAACAAATAAATAAATAAATAAATGGTATTACACCTATCTACAACTAAAAAAAAAATTTTTTTAAAGTCTAATTAAAACTTCAAAATAGAACTGAACTTCCAGCACATGACATCCAGCAACCCTGATGTGCACTGTGATCACAGTTACCAAAGAGTATCTGCTGCTTCATTTTACACATGTTTTCTCTTCCAGATTTTCCTGTCACAGACAGAAGACCATAGATGGCATTAAAACACAACTCAATGGAAAAGATTAAAAATGGATGAGAAAGGGGCTGGGGTTGTAGCTCAGTGGTAGAGCGCTTGCCTCACATGCGTGAGGCCCTGGGTTCGATCCTCAGCACCACATACAAAGCAATAAAATAAAGACATTGTGTTTATCTACAACTAAAAAAAATCTTTAAAAAAAAAATGGATGAGAAAAATATCTGTTAAAAAGATACACAAATACACATTATAGGTTTCTACATACACATATAGAATAGTATCCAATGGGCTTCTCCGGATCATTGTTTTTATTGTTTGCTTTTGGAGACAGTCTCACCACGTTGCTTGCCCAAGCTGCTGTCAGACTCCTAGACTCAAGTGATCTTCCTATCTCATCTTCCTAAGTAGGAAGGTGGAACTGCAGGTGTGCCCCACCAAGCCCCATTACTTTTTATGTTTTATGATAAAGATCTAAAGTTGTTTTATTATGAAAGAACATACCACAATTTCTCCAAAGCGCTGGAAAATATTGCGAAGGTCATGATAAGTAGTGGTTTTTTCAAGGTTGCCAATAAAGAGAGTTCTTGTGGCTTTGGGGTGAAATTCATCTATCCTTTCATCCAAGGGGCGAAATTCATTTTCACTTTCTGTTTCTGTAAATGGGATGGGGGCAGAGTAAAACAGAGAATTTTAATGTATATTTATGCATCATGGAAAAACCTACATTTTAAAAATTAGTATCTAAAATAATGGGCTTAGATACTCACACAAACTTAAATACTATAAACACCTTCGGAATAGCTGCCCCTTATTCACTCTGGAGCATAACATGAACACAAAGGCTAAAGAAACTTGCTCCAAAAAATTAAGAATGAAGTAAACACTTTAACATACAAAATGGGACTTGAAATTGAATAAAATTTCAATCTGCTAAATGGATTATAAAAGTAATCACTAACAGATTTTAAACTCCAGCAAAATTTTTAATTATTTGAGCCTTTTTATCTTAGGTTTCAAAATTGTATAACAGACTCTCAATGTGGAGTATAAAACTACAGTCTGAAGTACACAGTTAAAATTCAGCTTAGAATAGTCAAGCTCCATTATTTCATTTACTTTTTAATAACTTGCAAGATATTTGACATTTAGTATTTGTCATACAAATAATTAGCACAATAACCTGTCTAAATATAGGACTTCTAGATATAAGAGTAACTATATAAAAACTAAGCTCCCCAATGACAAAGCAGCTAAATGTTCCTTAAGGTTTCTATTTTTTATGATCAAAAGCCCTGGCTTAGTTTCTAATTCAATCATAGCCTTTCTCTGAAGTTCCACTTATTAACTTCGTCTAGGACAGGGACTTTTAAGGTTTTGTTGATAATTATAGTACAGTACTACATGTTCTCTATTTTTTTTAAATGTAAAATAAAGCCATCCCCCCTCAAAACAATATTTAATCAACTTTAATGAAACAGAGTGCTTAGTGCCTGTCAACAAACATTACTGACGATGTCAACAACACTGATATTTAAAAAAACAAAACCTTTGGGGTGTGGTGTTTCAAAACTGTTGAGTGAATTCAGCCAGACATATCTCACTCTGATTCAGGTTTGATGGCTCTAATGAAGGCTTAATCTTATCAGCTGCATCAAATAATATGTAATTTAACAGAGTCAGGGGGACCCAGAAACTGCCTAGGACTCTTTAATATCTGTCTCCATATTTCCAGTATATCCCACAGGAGTCTATCTATTTCTCATTTTCAGCTCAATTCAGTCTCTTGAAACTGACTGACAGAGGGCAGACATCTAAAATATTCTTAAGAGAAGAAAACTGAATTGATGTCAGCTGTATCTTGAGGTTTATATTCCAAAAGGCAGTAGAAGAAAGGTAAAGCATCCATTAAAATCTGTAATGACTCTACTTTCACCAAATAGCTTGGTAACTTGTTAAGACAGAAATTTCAGCAAAGCAAGTTTTTCGTAAAGTAGTCCACTATAACCTTCAGGATCAAAGTCTTTTTTTGTGTGTGTGTGGGGAGGCACTAGAGATTGAACTCAGGGGCACTTGACCACTGAGCCACATCCCCAGCTCTATTTTGTGTTTTATGTAGAGACAGGGTCTCACTGAGTTGCTTAGCGCCTCGCTGTTGCTGAGGCTGGCTTGGAACTCGCTATTCTCCTGTCTCAGCCTCCCTAAATGCTGGGATTATACGCATGTGCCACGGCGCCTGGCTCTTTTTTTTTTTTTTTTTTTTTTTTTTTTTTTTGAGACAGGGTCTCACTAAGTTGCTTAGGGCCTTGCTAAATGACTAAGGCTGGCCTTGAACTTGTGATCCTAATGTCTCAGCCTCTGGAGCTGTGGGGATTACAGGCATGTGCCACCACGCTCGGCCAACTGGGCACTTTCAAAAAGAAACACGTTTGGTGGAAAGGCTGAGAGGTGGGATGGAAGCTGCTGTGGTTTGGATAGTGCCAGGATGGCATATTGGGAGGAAGTTTTAAAGAGTGAGGCCTACCTGGGTGCAGTGGCACACGCCTGTAATCCCAGCACTTTGGGAGGCTGAAACAGGAGAATCCTGAGTTCAAAGCCAGCCTCAGCAACTGCAAAGCACTAAGCAACTCAGTGAGACCTTGCCTCTACATAAAAGCACAAAATAGGGCTGGGGATGTAGCTCAGTGGTCGAGTACCAGGTCAATCATGATACCAAAAAAAAAAAAAAGTGGAGCCTAGTGGGAGATTTTCAGGTCACTCAGGGTGTGTGCGCCCTTTTATTTTTTAGTACCGGAGATTAAACCCAGGGGTACTCGACCACTGACACACATTCCCAGCCATATTTTTGTGTTTTATATATAGAGTCTCACTGAGTTACTTAGTACCTTGATGTTGCTGAGGCTGGATTTGAACTCACGATTCTCCTCTCTCAGCCTCCCAAAGTGCTGGGATTACAGGCGTGCGCCACCATGCCCGGCTGTGGGTGTGCCCTTTAAGGGACAGTGAGACCCCACCTCTTCCTCTTCTCTTTGCTTCCTGGCCATGAGATGAGTCGTTTTGCTCCACCATGTGCTCTCTCCACAATGGACCAGCCCATCAGGAATGAAAACCTCTAAAACTGTGAGTCCAAATCTACTTTGATCATCACAGGCATCTGTGTAGTGATGTAGTACTGCACCCGGCTTTAAAGTCTTAAACCCTATATATTTATCAGAAAAAAACTCTTTTATCCTGCAATTTCATATTTAGGGGATTTTAAGGCTATGTACAGGAGTAACAAAGTAAGATATCAGAAGCCACCAAGGATCTAGCTGCAAAGCCAGGTTTCTTGGATTTGGATTTGGGTCTTTACAAAAATCCTCGTCCCGATCCACTCAGTATGTTTGAATACATTTATGACTCACATTACAAGAGCACAATTCCAACCAGGTCTCCATTCTCAGATTCAACTGCTTTCAAATATTAAATGTTGTATATATTTATTTAAATATGTAAATATTTATATGTTTGATTTAAAATATTATGCCATTAAACCAGTATTTAATGCCCCATCTGGTAAAAGTAAAAGTACTTCTGAGTTTCCTATGCTTGAACCAACCAAAATTCTTAAAATTTTTGCTGGTAGCTAGTTAAAACCAAACCATTTTCTGGGTGCCAATAATTAGGTAAAAAACCTTTTTTACGATACAAACCTTAAGATAGCACCAATGCTTTGAAGATCAGTTGGTCACCTCCTAAATGCCCCTGATTAGATCATTACTTATAATTATGATTGGTCCTAGAAACTTATAGAGATTATACGGCAGATTAAATATTCTTCCTCAAGCATTTTAACCTGTTCCAAATGTGTTAAATAAGAACTTCTGGGACTGGGATTGTGGCTCAGTGGTATAGTGCTTGCCTCGCATGGGGGAGGCACTGGGTTTGATCCTCAGGACCACATATAAATAAATGAATAAATAAAGGTCAATCAACAACTAAAAAAAATTAAGAAAAAAAACCAAGAACTTCTGAGTTACTCTTAGCTCAGTATAATTTAGGGCAGTACATCTCAAACTTGGGAGAGATAAATATGAAAGCACCCTTTAAAAAGAAATACTCCTCTAAATTCCTGCATTCCATCATAAAATTATGTATATTCATTCTAACGGTTCAGTGTGTTTTAATATACAAATAGCATTTACATATTTTTAGCAGGAAATTATACTTTTTCCTCTTAATTGTCAAATAAAATGAACATTCCAGAAATATGTTTACCCTGCAAGTGGGCTATATATTCTACTTGATGTCTTAATGTTCCATTGTCTCAGATTCACAAGATAACTATAGAATTTTAATATTTCTATTAATTATTTTATAAATTTGCTCACGAGTTGCTTTAAATAAGGTGTTCCCACCAAGTGTGGTGGTGAGGGCCTATAATCCCACCAACCTGGGAGGCTGAGGCAGGAGGATCAAAAGTTTGAGGTTAGCCTCAGCAATTCAGCCAAACCCTGTCTCAAAATAAAAAATAGGGGTGTGGCAGATGGGTATTCAGGAGCAGTTAGCTGGGGGGTGCAGGGGTGAGGGGGGTGGAGAGAATATATTCAGGAGCAATTAGCTAGGGTAGGGCCTAAGAATCTAGTTTGAAACAAACACTGCAAGTTGTTCTGAAACAGGAGAAACACTGACCCAAGCCATGCCAGAGACCTCCTGCCTTACAATAGCTCTTACAGGAAGGTTCAAGCTAATAAAACATTCCCTTGAAGTTCTCAGTGTGATCAACTCATAAGACTTGTCCAGTTTCTCTGTCACTGTCTTTCAAGGTCAAGTAACCTACAATAATAGATCCAATTTGTGCTAGGCATAATGGAACTTAAAACTTGTCAAACCAGTCCCTCAAATGATATAAGCACATAGTTTACTTTCTAATTCAAGATAATTCTGTTTTCACTCTTACAATCATCTCCTACTCTCAATTCATCCTTTTGGGAAGGCTGACACAACAAAGTCAGCATTTCTTCATTACGGCAACAGAAAACCATTGCCCTCCCTAAGACAGTGTTTTTAATTAAGGTAAACAGTAAATACAATCATCCTTTAAAAGAGATGACACGAAGTATGTCAGTGAATAAAACCAGAATAGTGTCCACATTCAGGATAATATGCTGGCTTCTCATAAACTGAAATACAAACAGTATGTGTAATTTGTAACTGAAACTCGGCTTGTCTCTTACCTGGCCCTATCCACGCTGTTACTTCAATCTGCATGCCGAAGAAAAGTTTTCCTTTAGATGCAGTCAATGCTTTTTCTTGGTCCTCTTGCTGCCGAAAAAATACCAGACCATACCTCTCTTCAGAAGCTCCATGTATCTGCACTGAGGTCACCTTGCCAAATTTCTTAAATTCATGGAAAAGGCCATCTTTAAGGCTTGTATCTAAATCCCCAAAGAAAAACAAGTTAACTTTTCTAATTACAACTCAATAAGCAAGATACTAAATTTTGGCCCGATTTTTGATCTAAATATTTTTAGCATTAAAATATTACTTTTTCAAATACATAACTAAGATGGCATTTAAGAGATTGCTGTACAAGTCTGAAAATAAACTGAATGTTAGATGATATTACTGAATATCTGTTAGATAGGAACAGTAACTGGTTATCTGGAAAAATGTCAAAAATATTTATCTGTAAATTTAATGTGAAATGGCACAACATTAGGGACTCACCTTTCAGACAAAGAAATAATAACTCAGTTGTAGTGCACATGCCTACACACTCAAGGCCTTGGGTTCAATGCCAAGCACCAAAATAAGTGAATGAATAGATAGATAGATAGATAGATAGATAGATAGATAGATAGATAGATAGATAAAAAGCTAGATCAGGAAAGGAGGAAGATAAAAGACTAATGAAGCAAACAGGGCAAAATGCTGATGTCTCTGAATCTGGACTAAGGTGTAAGAGGACCTCGTTTTGCTATTCCTTCTACTTACAGATATATTCAATACTTACATAATAAAAAATTTATACCTATATATTTATAAATTAAAGTTTTAAAGACTGAAGAAGAAAAGCTGTACTTTTAGCTTTCCTGTTAATATCTCAATGATAAAATTATGTGGAAAGCATCAGGTAACACGTCAAACAACTTTAATACTGATAAACACAACATGGAGGGGGTGCGACATATCTAGCAGGTGCTCTGGGTTAAATTTCCAGCACAAAACAAAGAAAACCCAAAAGAATACCTTCAATGCCTTTGAGAGATGATTCATACTCCATCAGGAGTTCTTGTGTTAATTTGTTTCATTATAAAAATAAAAGGCATACAAAAGGCAAGCCAATTTTACTCCCTAGTCCATTTCTAAATTACCAAGAAATCTAAATTAAAACTCATCAATTGGGGGGGGGGTACTGGAGATTAAACTCAGGGGCACTCGACCACTGAGCCACATCCCCAGCCCTATTTTGTGTTTTATGTAGAGACAGGGTCTCACTGAGTTGCTTAGCGCCTTGCCATTGCTGAGGCTGGCTTTGAACTCACGATCCTCCTGTCTCAGCTCCCTAAGTGCTGGGATTACAGGCGTGCACCACCGCGCCCGGCTTAAATTCATCAACTTTTATCTAAGAAGAACAAACAATAAATTAAAAACAAAAAACATTTTAAAAACCTCATCAACTTCATGTCTGGATATCTTTATTCACAAACCTAGTAAGTTTTATAGGCTACTTTAAATAAATAACTTAAGCAATTATTGAAATGAATTTAAGACGTACATAACTTGGCCTTTGTTGGTTTAACTGTGTACTAACAGCTTAACCTACTTACATATTCAATATGCCTAATGGAGAAACAGTAGTATATTATGGTACACTGTAAAATAAAAACAATCAGGAGCAAGAGAGACTACAAAGTAGCCTGTAGGTTTTTCCATTATTCATCACTTTCCTCATTCAAAATATTAATATTTTGATATGGGCTTCCTATCCTAATGTTATGTCCAAAGTTATTTCACATAACACAGGACTTTAGGCCAAAACATAAGAAATATTATTTCTAACATTTCTTCATATCAAATCTCCCTCAATAACAAAATATTTAATCCAGAGGCATATTTATTTATTTATTTATTTAAACTTTTTTTTTTTTAAATATTTTTTTAGTTGTAGATGGACACAATGTCTTTATTTTATCGCTTTGTATGTGGTGCCGAGGATTGAACCCAGGGCCTCACGCATGCGAGGCAAGTGCTCTACCGCTGAGCTACAATCCCAGCCCAGAGAGGCATATTTATTTAAAAAAAAAAAAACAAAAAAACTATGTGTTCTTATATACCATCTGCCACAAAATGTACATATACATGCATGTCATAGGCAAGTAATGAGCCAGGTGTGGTGAAGTACACCTTTAATCCCAGCTACTACTCAGGAGGCTGAGGCAAGAGAATCACAAGTTCATGTCCAGCATAGGCAACTTTGTGAGACTGCCTCAAAATAAAAAATAAAAAGGGCTGGGGGTATGGATCAGAGGTAGAGAAAGCATGGGTTCAATTCACAGTACTCCACCCCCTGGCAAAAAGGCCACCAAGTAATGTATGCATAAATGTATGTAATATAAATGCCAGTACCAGATAACAAATTAGAACTTAACTACATAGTTCTAATAATCACTTCAGTTTTTCCCATGTGGCATTAAATGTTAACGAGCACAAAAAAACTCATTTTCTCTACAAAGTATAAAATTTAAGTTAGCTGGGAGAGGTGGCACACACCTGTAATCCCAGGACCTCTGAGGCAGGAGGATCTTGAGTCCAAAGCCAGTCTCAGGGGAGAAAAAAACAAAACAAAACAAAAAAGGAGGCGCTAAGCAACTCAGTGAGAGACTATCTCTAAATAAAACACAAAATAAGAGCGGGGCGCAGTGGTGCAAGCCTGTAATCCCAGCACTTAGGGAGGCTGAGATAGGAGGATCGCGAGTTCAAAGCCAGCCTCAGCAATGGCAAGGCGCTAAGCTACTCAGTGAGACCCTGTCTCTACATAAAACACAAAAAAATAGAGCTGGGGATGTGGCTCAGTAGTTGAGAGCCCCTGAGTTCAATCTCTTGTACCAAAACAAACAAACAAAAAACCCACAAAATAAGGCTGGGGATTTGGCTCAGTGGTTGAGGGCCCCTGAATTCAATTGCCAGTAACAATATAATTATTTAAATTTTTACCTGTAGAGCGTACTGGAAGATTCTGAACCTTGATCCCAAAACTTTTACGGGGCTCATCTTTTTCGAGAGATGAAAGCAACTGGGAAGTGGGTGCTGGGACTGCTGCGGACTGAACTGATCGGGCTGGAGAGTCATCACTTGAACTGCTACTGGAATCGCTGCTGCACAAGGACCAAAAACAATCAAACCCCACAAATTTTAGCAAAAAGACAAACAGAAAATGAGTAGCATATAACAACTTCTTAAAATTAACAAGTGGCAATTATTATCAGATCTAAATTTTAAGACTGGGATTTCTAAAGGCCCTACCTTTTTCTTAGTTGCCATGCTCTTCAGAGACGGTAAAGACACTAAACACTGGTTGTGAGAACGTGGAAGCAAAAATAACATTCATTTATTAATATGCTACCAAACAGCACCTGCTGCATTCGATGAAAAATCTGAACAACTTTTTTCAAATGAAGTAAGATTAGTAAATGCAATTCACTTAGAATAATAAAAGGAAGAACAATAACAATAAAAAAAGAATGTATGAAATTGGGACTCAGAGATCTAGATTCAAATCTTGGCTCAGAAGAAATATAGCAGGTGTCTTTGAATAAATCACTTAACCTTTTGCTGAGCTTTAGTTTCCCTACCTGTAAAATGGAAATAATGAAAACGGTGCTTATCTCACAGGGTTAAGAATTCAATAGAATCAGGAGGTGGGTTAGTGAGGGTATTAGGAAGGACGAATACCAACAAAGTATGTGATACCCATGTATGACATTGTTACAATGAAACCATACTTTGTTCAATTAGTATATGCAAAATAATATACATAGTAATTGTACAAAATAATGGGCAGCTATACTTTTTAACAAAAGAATTAAGTAGGGCGCAGTGGCACATGCCTGTAATCCCAGTACTTTGGGAGGCTGAGATAGGAGAATCGCGAGTTCAAAGCCAGCCTCAGCAACAGCGAGGTGCTAAGCAACTCAGTGAGACCCTGTCTCTACATAAAACACAAAATAGGGGTGGGGATGTGGCTCAGTGGTCGAGTGCCCCTGAGTTCAATCCCTGGTATCAAAACAAGAAAGAAAAGAATTAAATATTATAACCCACTGGTATAGGGTCTAGAATGTGTCAGTTATTCAAAACATTATTAGCACTGCTCTATTTCTACAGGCTGAGTATCCATATCTGAATTGTTTGGAACCAGAAGTGCTTTGGATTTCAGATGTTGGAAAATCTGCATACATATGAGACACCTTGGATATAGGATTCAAATCTAAACATAAAATTCGTTTGTTTCCTATACACCCTATATATATAGAGAGACTGAAGGTAACTTCATATAATATTTTAAATAATTTTGTGCATAAAACAAAAGTTTCATGGCATAGAATGTTTCACTTGTAGTGTTATGTCAACACTTTAGATGTTTCAGATTTTGGAACACTTCCAATTTTAGATTTTCAAATTAGAATGCTCAGCCTGTGCACTACCCCATTGATAAATTAATTTTTAGAAAATAAAACATCCAAGCTAGCCAGTCGCGGTGGCGCAAGCCTGTAATCCCAGCACTTTGGGAGGCTGAGACAGGAGAATCACGAGTTCAAAGCCAGCCTCAGCAACGGCAATGTGCTAAGCAACTCAGTGAGACCCTGTCTCTACATAAAACACATTAGGGCTGGGGATGTGGCTCAGTGGTCAAGTGCCCCTGAATTCAATTCCTGGTACCAAAAAAAAGAAAAGAAAAGAAAAGAAAACATCTGAAATAATTTTACAAGTAATTTGAAACTTTTAAATTTCTGAAGGACTAATGAAGAAATATAATTTAAGTGGATCTGGGGGCTGGGGTTATGGTGCAGTGGTAGCGTGCTCGCCTAGCACGCGGGAGGCACTGGGTTCGATCCTCAGCACCACATAAAAATAAAATAAAGATATTCTGTCCACCCACAACTAAAAAATAAATATTAAAAAAAAAGTATTTCCTTTAAAAAAAATAATAATAATAATTTAAGTGGATCTGTAAGTTTAGGCTCTGCTCCCTGTGGATGGTGTGAGAAGAGAGAATTTCTTAATGAAACTGAATTTATTACTCTCCTCAATTTAATAAAATCCTCAAAAGGGGAGACAGTGAATTGAAAAATGAAGAAGAAAATATATCCTCACAGATTATTTAATTAAGTTTATTACACCTAAGAACTGTGAGAGACACAAAATTCTCTTTCCAGTACTAGATGTACAAGACTGCTGCAGTTTTAAGCTCTTTGATGGAATTCTCAAGCATGCTGATCAAAAGCTATTTGCAGGGCTGGGACTGTAGCTCAGTGGTAGAGCGCGTGCCTCGCATGCGTGAGGCCCTGGGTTCGATCCTCAGCACCACGTACAAAGCAATAAAATAAAGACATTGTGTCCATCTACAACTAAAAAATAAAAAGCTATTTGTAGATGTTGCTGTCTTTGTGAAATTTTGCTTCATACTTTCCTTAAGCACAATAGCTAGAGGAAATGACCCATAGTAGCTTCTGTCATTTGCACTAAGATAACAAATCTCATAGCCAGGACAATGACTCATTCATTGTCTCATAGCCAGGACAAATGAGTCCAAGCCTAGGTTGGGGGGGGGGGATTTTTTTCCCCAAAAATAAAGAAATATACTGTGTTTTCTTATAGAAAATGAAGTATATTTCTTGAAAACTAAGAATTTACACAACATTTTTATTTAGTTCTCATATACTAAGGCAGAAGATGGAAATGTCACAAGGTTATTATCAGAACTTTGACTTTCTGTCATTCAAACTGTAGGAAAATAAAGCAATGCCATTAAGAGTCAAATGGAGGGAGCTAGGCTACAAATAGAACAAAGCAGAAGAGACCAAGCCCAGAGATACCCGCTAGGGGTATAGCTCAGTTACAAAGTGCATGTTTTGAACGTACCAGGACCTGGTTTCATTTCCCAGCATCCCTACCCCCCAAAAAGCACTTCCAGATAGAACCACAAACTGCCACTGCCAAGCCTCCTATAAATGTTTTGGCTTTAGTTATAAAAAGTGGAAAAAAAAATTTAGGTCATCTAGCAAAATAACTGTGTTACTAGATCTAAGTAAACAGTACCCTAAATAGTATATTATCATTGAAATTCAGGTTAAAAAATAACCTTATTTTCAGTACAGAAGGAATAAATTCTTTTTCATATCTACTAAATACAAATACTCAAAGCAATACAAGATTATTCACAAGGCTATCAGATAACTAAGTATAAAATGTTATATGATTTATCAACTTAATAAATTACAAAGAATCAAAGTAACCATTAAGGGAAATATTTTAATTACAATACTACCAATATTATATTTGTCAAAAGTTCTTACAGCAATAGGTGAAGAGACGAACATGGTTAAGAAATTCAGGCAATTGAAATAAGTAATGAGGCAACAAGAACGTTCTAAGTCTGTATTATAAAACTGAAAAGGAAGGTGACTGAAGAATGGTAATAACAGTTTAAAATAAAGTAAGCCCAGTGTAGTGGCACACATCTGTAACCTCAGTGCCTCGGAAGGCTGAGGTAGGAGGATCACAAGTTTGAGGCCAACCTCAGCAACTATGCAAGACCTTCAGCAACTTGGTAAGATCCTGTCTCAAAATAAAAAATTTAAAGAAATGGGGATGTAGCTCAGTGATAAAGAGCCCCTTGGTTTAATCCTTAGTACCAAA